>JAXRKP010000031.1:132500-187500 GCA_037039925.1 Doris montereyensis | reverse complement strand
ACAATGACTGGGTTACCCAACAAATCTCTCAATGATTAACAATAAACCTGCTCTTGAGAGGGAGCTAAGCGGCTTCAACATTCAAAGGTGGCCAGTTTTTTACCCAATGTAATTAATGGGGTTCACCCATTCACCGAAAATTAAGCCACAGGACCCACAACTGACTCCAAGCCAGCTGAGGATGTAAGTAGCATTGTCACCGTTTCAAGGCTCTCTCAGTGCTAAAACGACCTGTATCCCATAACAAAGAAGAAAAAAATCAAATATGGACATGCTGAAAGTTGAAAGAAAGAAATCTTCTGGCTGCTCCTGGAGGAGAACTCACTGCCAGTTGGGCTTCTTTGTCAATCAAAAAAATCTTTTGTTTGTCTTCTATATTTGTTATGCTGTTTAGTTTTTACTTTCTGCTCCCTCCCCCCCCCTCTGTATTGAAAATTATATGTAATTACACTGAAATCAAATAATTTCTGTTTTTATACTTATCCATCCTTTCTTTTTTTTTGTATTTTCATGTAATAAATCTATTCTTATCACTTAAATAAACACCTGGTTTATGAATGTCACTTTCTTTCTCTTTTGGAAAGTTTTGTTTCATAACATTGTTGTTTCTTTTTCCTGTATGTACCAAACATTTATCACTGTGTTGATGTACTTTCACACATCTCACTTTGGTTCCTTTTCTTTCTTTTTGAATCTTTACTTTGCCATATTATATACATTTGAGAGTAATATTAATCAATGTATAAACAAACCAATTTAAACCGTTTCAAGAGCAGATGCAGAAACCTGTACAATTTGGCATAATATAAAAGAAAAGATTAATAAAAATTTATGCGAAAAGATTTCTAGGTAGGTGAAAAATTCACCCGGTGCAGCATAGCTATTGCTTATAGTTAGTTAAAGTAATCGATAAATGTTCTTGTCTAAGACAGATTAGAAGTAAGCTGTGTATAATGACTATCAGCATGCCTATATTTGTCCTCATGAATTATTTATAAACAATTCATACAATTTTTCCCTAGGCCAAATAATACCAGATGGATTACACGTCCGTTTGAATCTTCAGACTGGAGAGCAAGAGGCTAAATTGATGGATGGTCAATCAACAAAGAATGATGTAAATCACTGGGATGCTGGTAAGAACATAGGTGAGTCCCTCTATTCTATAGTCTGCTTTTTCAATATTTAACTCCTTGTTTCTTTTTCTTGTTTGTTTGTTTGCTTTTTTCTTGGGGGGGTTCTTTTTACAGAAAGACTACAGTAGTTGCTGGATAAACACACACTTCATAAAAGCACGCTCTGCATAAACACACTCTTTCCTCTGTTGACAGAATTTTTACTTTATAATAATAGTGTATAAAGACACGGTCGACATGTGTAAAGACACATTTTTTCTCTGTAATGCAACTTCATACCTATCTATTAGAGATCTCAAAACGAGTATTTTGTTGAGTTTTTTTGTCAGAAATAACATGGAAACTGATGGCACGCTCTAGCGAGCAATTCTAGGTCTAGGGCAAATGTGTCACTAGTGTTAGTCTTCTTCCATTGTCTGTCCGAATCCAAGCATTACTCAGACGAAGGTGTCAGACAGTCTTATGTCATGTCTGGCCGACACTGTCGATCCCGCTCCTCCTAGTGTCCTAGTCTCTGATTTCTCAATGTTCAAAGTCAAAGGCTGTCTGTCCAGACAATATACCCAGATGCGTTATGATTGGCTGTGGCAGTGGAATAGACTACGATCGGTGGACAGTAACAGGTGATGCACACACTGAAATGAGAGCAATGCACAGTGTCCGATTTTGGCTCAAATCAGGCCTATTAGTTTTAATCAGCGGGGTTCAGCACGCGCAATGAGCTACCTGCCATGGGATCAACTATGGGTTGATGGGTTTTGACGGTAACGGATCTGTTTTCGGGAAAATCAACTATTTCTCTCACTTTGAGAGTTAATTACGTCACATCTTATGCTTTTACTCCCCCGTATAGCTGAACAACTTTTTGAGGTTGAACACTCTTTAAGAGTTTTGCGAAAATTCTATTCTCCTATTCATTATTTGTGTCTTTGCTGTGAACGATTTTGTATGTCCAGTAAAATTCCTGTTTTTCCAGCTAAGTAATTAAATCAAAATATTTATTACTCAAAAAAATGCCCCGTAGGATCTTTTTCAAAATTACGAAAGTAAAGAAGATTGATTAAACATGTCCGTGGTGTAGTCGTTATCTTTCCTTCGCTTCATGTTATTCTACAATCAATATAGATGTCATTGAGCACTAGTTTTCTTATGTATATTCAGCATTTTATCCCCGTTAAACTCAAAATTTTGAATTTTTATATCAAACGTTATGAAAAACACCTTGCAGCAATACGTGAACTGACTTTCAATGCTGCTTGAGCTAGTCCCTACCCAAACAATAGGAGATTGCCACTTAAGTTAACATCGACTTCGTGAAGCAACCCTTTAACAAGGAACAAGAAGGAAAACCAGCCACCTGTAGATTTTCTTTCTGCATTTCTACTTTTTTTGTCATCTTTGCAGTCCACCGTTAGCCCTATAAGATTCCTTTGGCTCTAATAGTATAGTCTGTCACTGTCAGTGAATATTTAAAATGGCGCAAGTATGCATCATGTATAATTTAGTCTGATTGTTCTGGTATGAATTCTTCTGTAACTTACGAGAGAGAAAAAGAAAGAGAGACACACACACACGCTACTTAATTTCAGTGTAGTATTAATAATAATATTTATTGTAGTATTGGCACTCTATAGCATAGACCTAGCGTGGTTGCAGTGTTTACACAGTGCATACAATATTATTTATATACATGATCGTCTTGTACAGCTGTATTAATTGATCATAGCTTTAGTCAAGTGTGATCTAGCAGTGACGATAATAATATTATGATAATACAGACTGGAGGTATGAAGACAGTATTGAGGGTGGTCAATTCAAGAGCTAGGCTTTACACGCATTATATAAAAGTACATCATTATTATGCCGATGTACGTAGTTAAAAGGTTTGCTTTGAGCTTAAAAATTATTGGTAAATCTAGATCTATTTTTAAGCAGTAGAACCAAAGCATAATCTTCCGAAAATTTGTATGACTTCTGATCTACTTTCCGAGATGGCATATTAAAAAAGAAAAAAACCCCCAAAGAAACAAAAAACAAAAGTGAGCAAGCAATCAATATAACACTTACACACCAACGTATAGACCTACCTGTCACGCTAATGCTAATCAAGGGATGTAATCAATAATAATCCTTGACATCTTAGCTATAATTATCTCCCAGTGATTTCGCATATACACATGGTACGCATAAACGCATGCTTTTGTCAGCGCCCAAAGGGCATGCGTTTATCCAGCGACTACTGTATCAGTCTTTCTTGAATTTGTCACATTTCCATGGAGAGTAGATATGTGATGTAGTTTGCTGATTCTTTTCTTGTCATCATGTTAATCATTGTTGGCCCTTGAATGAGTTCTGAAGGATCACATGTTTTCTTTCTTGTTTCAAGATTGTATTTTTTTGTAGTTGTGTATTGAAATTAAAGAATAAAAAACTATTGCAACTCCAAGCAAGAGATTACTTGACACAGAAAAACAAAGCACAAAATGCTCCATTAAAGAATGCTTCTTTTTTTTTGTTAAGGGCGCAGGATATACAGTTCAACAGATGTAATAATGATAATAAAAGATTTAGATGGATTTATAGTCCTTATCCCCACTCAAGCACAGGCTCACCAACTATATAGCATTTAGTCCTTCCCAACTCTCTTGGAAGCATACAGTACAGCAGCCTGTTGGGCGTTTCATACTACAAATAGTCTTTCTATACCTACAGCTAGGCACTCATTTAAGAAGAGTGCATTTCCTATGAGTACAACATTGTTAAAAGATCTGGCCCAGCCAGGGCTCAAACCAATGTTATCATGATTCCAAACTCTCATCACTTTAATTTCAATACAATGCCTCAGGAAAAGTAAAAAATAATTTGAACACTAGTAATATTGGTAATGATAGAAATAAAAGTGAGATAAGGAACAATAACAATGTTTGTCAACTAAAATAATAAATGTAGATTTAGTCTCTGTGAACTCAGTATGTTTTGATTTTTTTTATCTGATTAAAATAATTAAATGTAACTGAACCGATGACTTTTTTCATCTTCTTTATGGACCTTTTTTTTTTTTTAAAATGTCTCTTTATTTCAACCGCTTGATCACATTTGATATGATGCTCTTCTCTCAACTGTTTTTGCCTTTCTTTTTCTTTTGCTATTCAACTTTTTTTCAAGGTATCATCAATACAGAAAAGAAAAGGTTCTCACGAGATGAGCTGAAACAAGTTGTGAAAGACTTCAAGCTCAAGGATACGGATTCAAAGCAACCTCAGGTAGGATAAGCACTATATAGATGATGTGATGTGGCCTGCAAAGTAATTTGATAAAGGGTTTGAGTCATTGTGACGTTTTACATGTAATTCAGAGGTGTTGTAGCAGATTCAGTAGTGTTGTGAGTATGTAATCATGATAACATTGGCTCAAAATCTGACTGGACCAGTAGTAAACTCGGTAGTGTTTGGAGCTTGTAATCACGGTCAAGTATTTTTCACAACTTTGTACTCTTGAGAAAGGTATTTTGCTATGCTTTCTTCAATTGACTCAGATGTGAAGTGTACCCAATTATAGGCAGATAAGGATCTTGTCAAAGGCGTTTGAATGAAGAACTTAACGGGCAGCCATTCTGCATGCTCTGTGTCCTGGAAATTGGGAATTTTTATGAAATGGCTTGCTGGAGGATAAATAATGTGAAGTCGATGAGCCAGGGGGATATGGACTAGAAATCCATCTTTGTATTATATCTGTAAGTTGAAATTATGAGATCACTGTTCATCTTGTACATGGGTAAACAAATCTCCAGTCCAATCAATAAACGTATGTGGTGTCAAAATAAGAAGATTTTCATTTCTACAAAAGTAGAAATGAATATTGATCATGAGATGGAGTTTTTTTCTCTCTCTGTAGTTTGAAAAAAAGTCTTCATGTACATCTTGTGAACCACAGGGACTCTTGGTACATAGAAAAATAAATTTCATAGAATGTGGAATGTTCTTTCTATAGGTTATTCTCAGCAAATGCAAATTCACAGAAAGAATGAGCCAACATCTTATTTTTATCTTCGGAATGCTTAAATTTTTTATTGCAGGACAAAGAGAATGGGAAAGACAAATATCGCAGCTATGAAGAACTAAAAAAAGCCATGAAGGACTTGCAAGTAACATTCAAAACAGAAGCAGAAATCATCACAGAACTTGTGAAAACCTTAAAACAACCCAACATCAAATCTGAAGATGTGAAAACTCTCTTAGTAGACATGGAATACTATTTACACCAGGTCAGTTTGTTTTCTATTCTTTCGTCTTTTAAAAAAAATTTCAATTGTCAGTTAATTTATACCATAAGATTTCACTTAAAAACTGGAATTTTTTCTTCTTTTTTTAGCATCTGCAATAAGTATAAGTTACAAGAAAGAAAATTGTGAAACTGGTTGGGGCAGGAGAAAGATAGCAGGTTGTATTAACTGATTGTGAAATTAAAGGCTTCTTTGACATTATCACTAAGTTCTTTACATTAACGTTTATTTGTTGTTGTCTTAAATGAACTTCTCAGAACCATCTGAATAAACTATGCATATTTGAGATATCGAGATACGATTTAAAAGCTTTCTCTGTTATCTTTTCAACTCTCAGATTGACAATGCCAGATTGTTTTGCGACTTAGGAGGTATGAAAATGCTCCTCACCTTGATGAATAACACAGACGATGACATCAGAGCTAAAGCTGTTCATGCCTTAGGGGCTGCCGTGCAAAGGTGAGTCTGCTTTGATGACTGCCATTGCTATCTTATTGAGATGTTGTAATACATTAGTTCAAATTAAGATAAGCGGGTTATGTTCTTCTTTTAAAACTCACAGCTATGATTTCATCACTATAAATTATTTTGACTGTAACGGTTTGCTTTTACCACACTTTTGAACATCAACATATTTAAGGAGTGAATAATCATTTTTACGGTTAAAGTGCTGCGTTAAGTAACGCGCATGTATGAATTATTGGTGTTGAAATATTCCATGAATATGGCAACTGCTGATCTTGCTGTGCAAGAGTCACAATATCCTTTTGCATAATTTTTTGTACACAGCTTGATGAGCAGTTTTGCTGTTTAAATAAGTCCTGCATTCAATGCTTTTGATCATTCTAGTCACAGTTTATCTTAATTGGTGCCATAGGCAGTTCCTCATACACATTTTATTTGCTCACATCTTTACTTTGTGATATTTTGTTTGTCTTAATATAGTTGTTGTCTTATTTAATTCTTTTTCTGCACTGAAAATGAAAGCAATAAACTTTTGAATAATAACAATAATAGTAATTGTAATAATTATAAAAGTTATAGTAAAAGCATCAAAATTGCATGCACTACAACTATGTATCGTCTGATGATTTAGTTGAATCGGATGAGCTTACTTGACAATACTATAATTCGTCTACAAAATTAAATTGGGTTTTTTCTTTTTTTTTGTCTCTTATTATCTTTTGAAGCAATGGCAAAGTACAAGTACAGGCTGTTGAGCACGGTATCTTACAGCAATTGCTGACAATTCTGTCAGTGGACCAATCATTATCTGTAAGAAAGAAAACTATTTTTGCCCTGTCAGGCCTTTTGCGACAGTTTCCTTTTGCCCAAAAAAAGTTTCTCACCTTTGGAGGTCTTTCAGCCTTAAGTGAGCTTTTCTTCAAATCAGTTGATCAACCCATCAAGGTGAAAGTTGTCACCCTATTGACAGATCTGGTGCTAGAACATGTAAGTCCTTTTTAACTCCATCATTTATTAACTTTATTTTTGAGTTGTTGTTTTTATATTTGTAAGTGCATGTGCTACTTCTTCTTCTTCTTCCTATTATTAACGTCATTCCCCAATTCTGTGATAGTTATAACTGGGGATTTCAATCAAAGGAACCTTGACCTTTCCCTTCAATTCTACCAACATGTGACATGTCCAACACGTCAAGATACAATACTTGACCTATTTTATTCTAATGTGGCAAATGGATATAAAAGCAAGGCTCTTCCACCACTCGCGCATCAGACCACAACACGATACTAATGATGCCCTAGTACAAGACCAAACTGATTGAGGAAAAGCCAGTTAAGAAAACTAAGTTTGTCTGGAATGATGATGCATTTGAAAGGTTGTTTTGCTTTTACTGATTGGAGTGTGTTTGGTGACTCATGTGAGAGCCTTGAGGAACTGAATGATGTGAACTCTTATGTTAATTTTTGTCAAGAAACTGTCCTAGAAAAGACAACCACAAAAGTATTTCCAAATAATAAATCAGAAAGAGTTAAAAAAGAAAATGAAAGAATACCAAGAGAAATACAAAAACAACATTGAAGAAAAATTCAGATCAATTAACTTGAGATGTGTCTGAGATGGAATGAAAAACATTGTAGGCTATAGAAACAAAAGAAAATCTTTATTTTTAGAGAGGGGAAAAGAGAAAGAGTATGTTGACGACTTGAACACTTTGTACGGTAGATTTGACCAACTTGACTTTTCTGATCGCATAGATGGTATGAGAAGCAGTCTGAAAGAAAATGAAGATACACCTATAACAGTCATTGAAAATGAAGTAAATAAACTTTTCAAAATCTTAAAATAAACAAAGCCTGTAAATCGGACAATATAACCTCAAGTGTCATGAAATTATGTTCTGGTGAACTCTCAGGTATATTTTCGTACATATTTAATTTATCACTGTCGTTAAATGAAATACCGAATGCTTGAAAAATGTCCCAAAATGCAAGATTTAAGGAGAAGTGATTTTTTTTTGCTTTTGAGTTTAGGTTTTTGCTTTTAGTATGTACATGAGCAACTGTCAAAATATAGTCATCCTATATCATTGAAAAGTTTGTAGCGTCCTTGGTTGCCATAGAAACGGTCGCCATCTTGGATTTTGATTCAATTTTCAAAATCTATCTCCTCCTTCAGTTATGAATAAAATCACTCAAAACCTGTGCAGATCGTCTTTACCATTCAATATCTAAAGAGTGACAGGTTTTTTTTTTAATGAAATTTTGAAAATACTATATATCGTGAATGTACAAAAACGGCGTTTTTATTATTTTTTAAAAACAATGTCTCAAAAAGTTAACAATATACTTTAAAAAACCGAAGTCATTCTATTAACATTGACAAGAGGAACCTGTGTGCCAAATATAATACAAATCGTTCGGTAAATGGCGGAGGAGACAGAAATTTAGTGTGGGAAAACTACATTTGGAGAAAAAAACCCAGAACATAACACAAAACAAACGTTTCGGACGGGTTTTTTCTTGTTGTAGCAGCCCCTTACTCTTTTGACAGTCTCTGGCATTGTTACTTATGTAAATAGGATTATAAATCTAGGTTTAGATGTGCGCTGTTGTGAAAACAGACGTCGAAATGACCAGTTATTTGTTTTTTCCTCTATATCCTATGCTTGTGCATGTGTTTACATACACACTGATGCGCACCGCCTCTTATATCACACAGTGATGGGAGATGCGTTGATCGGCGTCGGCAAACGAGGTCAAATATTGTGTGCTGCCACATTTGGTGATTAACCGTCGATTTACAGGTTTTTACTGCCATTTTCTCAGTCAGTGTTAGGGTAATTTACGTCAAAATTTTGACCGTTTTTACCTACCCTTGCCTACAAAATATTTTGTAAATAAAATATTAAACGTCATATGGACATTTTTCTGCCATGAACTTGTAGATAAATGATCGTTCTACCCTAATATGCAAAGAACAGAACATCAACGTTTTGGTCCAAAACTGGCTAGTCCGGGTGCCCCCAAAAACCAGTAGCATTGACATCTATTTTAATGAAATGTCTTGAGAAGATTGTGTTAAAAACAATTCTAAGTACAAGTGGACCTACTCTCGACCTACACCAATTTGCCTATAAATCTTAAAGGGGCGTTGAAGATGCTATTCTATTTTTTACAAATAACATGTACGATTATGTTGATACTCCAAAAAGCTATGTCAGAACTCTTTTTGTTGATTTTTCAAGTGCTTTTAATACAATACAGCCACACATCCTGATTCCTAAATTGTTAGATATGGGTTTGGGAAAAAGTGTAACTCTCTGGATCTTAGATTTTCTGATCAACAGACCTCAATTTGTTAGATTAGTATCAGAGAATGGTATTTTTGACTCGTCAGTAATTTTAACAAACACTGGAGCACCCCAGGGGACTGTCCTTGCACTTATACTCTTTTCTATCTACACTAATGATTGTAAAACTGCGTTTGAAAACATTCCAATAATAAAATATGTAGATGATACATCTATCCAAGCTCTTATCAGGTCAGAAGTAGATCTAATCAATTATGCTCAAGAAACCAAAAGATTTGTAAAATGGTGTGATAACAATTATTTACAACTTAATGTTAAGAAAACAAAAGAAACGATTTTTGATTTTAGGAAGACAAATAACACCCATAATGATATTGTTATAAAAGATGAAACAGTTGAAAAAGTTAATGAATATAAATATCTTGGCATTTTTTACGAGAAGCTAGAATGGGAAAAACAATCGAATACAATTTTAAAGAACATAAACAAAAGAATGTATTTTATGAGGAAGCTTTATAAGTTTCAAATTAATAACACTCTAATAAGACTTTTCCATCAAGCTTGCATATCAAGCTTGCATAAAGGGTATTATTATTTTTATTGTTATTTTTGTTAATTTTTATTTTATTTTTATTTTATTTTTTTCCCTCCTCTTATGTATATTGTTTCACCGCACTATCTATTTACCCACTTTTGAATCTTTGTAGACTTCTCCTAAAATCTAAACATTTAATGATTAACTTAAGTTAAATTTATTTTTGATTTAAATGCATTGATGTATTCTTTTATTTTCAAACGGAAATTGTGATAACACAAGTATAATTTTCTTTTTTAAAGAATCGATAAAGATGATTGAATTGAATTAATTACTTGCAGTTCACCTCTGGTGTATTGTCGCAAAATATTAATTTCATGAGCATAAAAAAAAAAAAAAATAATCCAGCAGAACATAAGAGAACAACACAGATAGTTAATTTAAATGAAATTATTTTAATAATGTCTTTCAACAAAGGCTTACATTTATTTTGTTTTTTTTAATGACATGGTGCTATTGGGTTTTATCTTATTCAAGATTCAAGTTTGTCTGTACTTAACTCTTACTAGTCTTACAATCTGATTTTAGAGTATAAATATTTTTGTCTTATTTTTCAGGATTTGAATACAAACGATAAAAATTCAGACGGTGAAATTGAGAAAGAGAAGTCTCGCCAATATTCAGAGTAAGATTTTGAAATAACAAGTTTATGGTCGTAGACGTATATCCATCAATACGCCTGCAATGGACATAATTTTTTCCATATGGTAGCCAAGTAAACTGTGTATGCGAATGTTCTCTTTGTCCTTTGCAACAACGTTTAACCAGAAACTATTTCGTTTTGCCTTATTAACTCATAGACAACCATTGTTACACGGGTGCTATCACGCTACACTTACGCCATAATACAATTGTCGCACATGTGCAATCATAGCACTGCTGGGTCATAACTATAAAAAGATCGCGTATACGCGATTGCAGTAAGGAGCATCTCCTAGCTTATTATTCTACTTCCGTTTCATACTAGAACGAGCTCTCTAGCTTGAACGGTTGATTTTTTTACTGCTGAAAGTGCCAGCCTTCGACTAAACCCGTTTTCTTTGTCAACATACAAAACAACTACTACCACTAGTACTACAAGTAGATCTACAAGTCAGAAACAGCATAGACCGCACTGTTGATCAGTTTATTGGCTCATCATTTTCCAATCATTGTTTTCATCTATTTACTGATGGAAGTAGTGTGTTGTGTGAATAGAGTCTCCACCCAAAAAAAAATAGCTTCTCAATTTCACCCTTTCACTCATCCCAACTCAGACAAACTAACGACATATAGCTGATTTTTATTGGTGCCAATATAAAGTTTGATCTCTTATGAACAATATTTAAAAAATGAAGAGAAAATGATAACAAAAAAAAAAGTTACAAATCTTTTAAACCACTCTACTTCTCTTTTGGAACCCACGCCATAATCTTGTGTCAGACCTTGAATAGTCTATGAGTTGGGAGGGGGGGGGGCATTATACTGAGCATGTTTTTATTCTATTTGATGTAGACAATTTTAACCACTGCCATTGTACTTGGCATGTCTAAATTACCTGAAAAAAGATATTAATAGGTTTATATGTGAAAAAACATTCAACGCAAAAAATCGTTAAAAATACGATTTTCACAGAATATTACTTTTTACAGTGATATGCAATCTTTTTTGTTGTTTATTGTCCGATTGCCTCAATTTTGGTATATAGCATCTATGACGCAATACAAAATTTTAACCTGTAGCGATTTTCGATATCTCTTCAAATTTTTGCAAAAGGAATTGTTTTGTGATTAAATTTGCCAAAATTGGAAAAGGCTGCTATATGCATTTTTTAAAAATTCATAAAATCAAAACCGTATAATTTACCCAAAAAATGCTACTGGGCTCAGCTAGATATTGAACCAAATAGCGTCTGTGCAAAGTTATAGCCAAGTTTGTTCAAAACTGAAAACGCCTTTTTTGAAATGAAGTTGTATGTATTTTTGCAATGAAAATCCAAGATGGCGACGCTCCCATGGTAACCATAAGATAAAAAAAGTATTATATTTAGACATGCTGAGCACAATGATAGTGGTTAAAATTGTCTATATCAAATAATTTTTAAAATCATGTTCAGCCCCTTCCCCCTCTAAAAATCACTTTATTTTACGGGTTTTAGAAAACAATGACTTTTCCTAATTGCCTGTATCTAGATCTAAATACAGTAGTCTCTGCCAAAATGCACGGTTCACAGAGGACAAAAAAATCTTGCATTTTGGCATAGGTGCATTTTGATTAAGTCAAAGGTCACGACCCATTACTATGCATTACATTGCCATTCGTATTTGGAAATACGTTAACTCTCTGTCTTTTTGTTAGTTGTTTGTTACTGTTTGGAGTTTGCTTGTAATTCGTTGGTTTGAGAACAAGACTCATAAATCTGTTACATTCTTCTCTCACTCACGACTACAACAATGGGTGGCAGATGGCATGTTGAAAATATATTTTGGCGACTACGTTTAAAAACAATTTTGTTGTCATGCAGTGTAATGACCTCCGTGGGTAAAAGTGACACTAGACCTATCGAGTCAGGGTATGGGTGACCAGAGCCAAGACAGCCAAGACAAGCTGCATGTCTGTCATTATTGTGTATGTGTACACATGGTGGTTAACATAGATCTAGATCACACACACACACATACATACATACAGAGACACACGTGTATGAGTGATTTTGTCACTGGGACGAGACAAAAAGGGGTTATCAAGTTTATTTTTCACATGAATTGACTCTTTATTCTTTGAATGCAACAAATTGAAAATGGACTTACAAAAACCTGTTGCGTTTTTTTGGCGAAGTCAAGCTAGCTGTTGTTGCATTTTGAGGGGGTAATATTACTATTACTAATAAGGGTTGTAAAATTTGGTAACATGAAAAAAATGTGCGTTATGACGAATCATGCATTTTGGCGCGTGCAATTCGGTGGAGACTACTGTATTAAGATTCCTATATACTATATCCTATGAATAAATAGCTAAACAATAGTTCATGAACAGTGCACACCAGTGATGATTACATTATATATGTATAGATGTGTGTTTGAGTACATGTATGTGTAAAACTTGAGGCCATTTCAGAGATGTGGAGAGATGTATTTAACAAAACACAAAACACGGAAAATATAAAATCCGCTGATTCTTTATTGTATTTAAATGATTTGAATCACACATAGTATCAAGTGGGTCTTCTCATCGATAAGAGACATCTATGTCGATATTTTAGTCAACTACAGTAGTATAAAACGTTGCACATATTTAGTTTTGTGTCTATTGGATGAGTTTTGGCATTGTGACTCAGTCGGTAGTATTCTAAGCTTGTAATCACAATACTACCTCAAAACCCTGACTGGCTTAATTTTTTTCTTCACAATACTGATCTCTTAGGGAAGGTACTTCACTCTGCTTTATCTCTAGTGTAAATGAATACCCAGCTCCAGGCAAAGATGTCACGGTGTTAGTGTGAAGTACTTAACAGGAAGCTGTATTTTGCTCCCCAGGGAGTTGTAAAGGACTCAGCCTGCACTTATGCGGGACCTTGGCTATAATAATTATAAATTCATTCTTGTCTTTATATTCTTTTTTCTAACTAAAGAGTTAAGATGCGGCAAGCAATGCAAGCTGATGGATGGTGCTCTCATCTGACGATGTTGCTGGAAGAGTTGGCAGAACACGATGATATAGAAAAGACCCTGGCAGCCATGTCTGTGATAAGAGATGCCTGTGGACAAGAGTTTTCCACTTCCGCCCCAAGCTGAAGGCATTGTCGAGCTACTACGACAACCTTGCCAAGGAAGATGGTGATGATCCAGATAGCTACTTTACGTCTATTTTTACAGCTGTGGAAAATCTCCTGAAGCAGATTCCATTTTCAAGGGAAGATCTGTGATAAAGGTTATGCTCTAGGAAAGTTTTGAGTTTTGTTGTGTTTTTGGTTGACTGGGGGTGGGATTTATTGTTTGTTCTCTGTTGCTGGGGTTTTTTTTATTTGGAAGAAAGACTGCTGATGTTTCTTTTTATTTTATTGTGGTTATCAATAGCAAAATTGATTAAATTTGCTTGTGTTTTCAGTTTTATTTGTCCCTCTGGTGCCAATTGCATGCTGGTAGTATTATTCAATTACATGTTTGAATGGGTGGATGGAAGGAATTGCTTGGGAGAGAAAAGGATGACCCGTGGTCATCTCATCCTGTTTGATAAGCAACAATTTACCGAGCAAGACGTAGAGCTCAAGCTACCAGCAATTGATTATGAATATGATAGTTATTAGGCTGTATGGCATCCAGGAACTTCATTGTAAATGAAAAGCGCTATGCTATTCATTGAGAAATGGATGACTGAAGTTTGAAATAGTTTGAATGTTCTTGATGCCTGGCTATGTAGAAATGAATATGTAGTGTTGTAGACCTTTGTCTCCTATTCACACATTCAGGGACTTCCATGAAAAGGTTAAAGTTAAATGAAAAGGAGGATGAAGTGCGATGGGAGTGAGAATCTGTTTTGGGGACTTTGAAATGCTTGATTATTGCTGAGTGTGGTAAGATGTAACCTGCAACCATTTCTAATTTATCGAGAAACTGGATGTTAGTTGAATCAGTGTCAGCTGACCTAGATTTACTCCATGGAGAAATTTGTAATCTTGAGTGAAAATGTTCTCTGGAAACAGATTCACAGATTTGAATGGAGAAAATGTTATTTAAACTACATACATGTCTACCCAATGAATGGGGTAATTGAATCATGTCACCTTTGTTCACTGTGATTGATGTGCCTACTATGCCTTTTCTTTGGTCATCAATTAGAAAACTCATACTTTGCCATATTCATTGGAAATTGTATAATAATTTATATATTATATGTATATATATAATGTTGATGTTACCACAATTTTTCAGTCTTATTTTGTTTGCACTTGCATATATTGTGGTGTCGGTGGCCGAGTGGTTAGGCTGGCGGGCTGAGGATCACAAGGTCCCGAGTTCAAATCATAGCAAAACTAGGCCCGATGTTGTGTTCCTTGGGACGACATTTGGGGGAAGGGGGGGGGTGATCTTTTTTTTACTTTGCTTTTGAGTTAAGGTTTTTGCTTTTAGTATGTACATGAGTAACTGTCAAACTACAGTCATCCTATATAACGTTTGTAGCGTCCTTGGTTGCCATAGAAACAGCCGCCATCTTGGATTTTGACTCAATTTTCAAAATCTCTATCTCCTCCCTTAGTTATGAATAAAATCACTCAAAACCTGTGCCGATCGTCTTTTCCATTCAATATCTAAAGAGCGACGTCGGGTTTTTTCGATATTTTGGATAGTTTTTTTATTATGAATTTTTTAAAATACTATATATTGTTAATGTACAAAAACTGCGTTTTTATTACCAAAAAAAAAATTCTCAAAACGTTTACAATATATTTTTAGAAACAACGTCATTCTATTATTAACATTGACAAGAGGGAACCTGTGTGCAAATATAATACAAATCGTTCGGTAAATGGCGGAGGAGATAGAATTTTAGTGTGGAAAAACATTTCGAGAAAATGTAAGTAAAAAAATCAACAGAAAATAACAGTTAACACAAAACAAACGCTTCAGACAGGTTTCCCTTACTCTTTCGATAGTCTCTGGCATTGTTACTTATGTAAATAGGATTATAAATCTAGGTTTAGATGTGCACTGTTGTGAAAACAGACGTTGAAATGACCAGTTGTTTTTTTCCTCTTTATCCTATGCTTGTGCGTGCATTTACATACACACTGACGCGCAACGTCTCTTATATCACACAGCGATTGGAGACGCGTATATCGGTGTCGGCAAAATGAGGTCAAATATCGTGTGTTGCCACATTTGATGATTAACCGCCAATATACGGGTTTTTACTGCCATTTTTACAGTCAGTGTTAGGATAATTTACGTCAAAATTTTTATTGTTTTTACCTACCCTCGCCTACAAAATATTTTTGTAAAAGAAATATTATACGTCATATAGACATTTTTCTGCCATTAATTGTAGATAAATGATCATTCTGCCCGAATATGCAAAGGACAGAAAATCAACCTTTTGGTCCAAAACTCGCCAGTCCAGGTGCGCCCCCAGCCCCCCCTCAACACGCATTTTCCTCACTCTACCCCTGGTGCAAATGGGCACAAGCACTAGCTTGGGAGTAATAACCTGCGTCAGACTATCGTCCTGACCAGGAGGTGATTATTGTCACCTGTTCCACTTCTCGCTATTAGAACCAGGATACGGTCACGGCTCTAGTTCGTAACGGCCTTGAAGGAACTTTTTTTTTGTACTTGCATTTATTATTTTGTGGAAAATTTATTAGAAGATCCCATTCCTGTGGAAATTTAGGGTGAGGGCGGTAGTTTTTAGTTTTGGTACCGGCCTTGCAAACAAAGGACTTTGGTTTTGAACCAGAGCATGGTTAGATATATAGATATATATAAATAATTCAACATACCAGAATTCCCTGACAACTCACCGTTTGTCTTTGATAAGGGAAGCAGCTACACAATATGTTTACTGAATTGATACACTTTATGCTACTTATTTGTTAATCTCACTCCTGGCAAAATCTAATTGAGCGTAAAACTTCTAAGAGATCCTGCAAGAAGGAGAGATCAAAATTTATTTATCGTTAAGGAGAGATTAATGTTATTTTCTATGTTAAGCTGCTGAATCAGAATTTATGCATTGATTTGATGAAATTTTCATTTCCTTTGTTTTTATTTTCCTCAAAATCACTCAAGTACGAGTTGTGCTTCCTCATCCGTATGTTTCTGTCAGTGTCATGCTTCATTGATTGCTCGCCTTCCCCTGTTACTGTTAAACATTGGAATTCTGTCTGCTTCTAAAAAAAAGACGCACATGCTGCTGTAAAAAGTCAGACGAAGTCGATGACATTTTCAAATGTAACGGTTTTTATTTCACTCACATTAGATTGAGAAGAAGCACTTGTAGAAAATATATTTCAACAAAGTATTAAAAGAAATTAATGTCATTCTATTTCATTGTTTCAATGATGAAACAATAAACATCGATGTTTTAAGACCAGACAAACCCTGTAGCGTTACTGAATATGAGGGAGAAAATAATGTAAGACGCAGTGTTAAGAGTAAAAGTAAAATGTGAGTTTGCAACGAGAAGATGAGAGAGAAAACTGTTGTGTGGGACTTAACATTGACATAAATAAGAATCCGCTACTTGTTGACAATTTTCTGCCTGTTCAGAAATTTTTTAATTTAACCACATATTTTTACTTCTGTAGGGTATCTCATACAATTATAATGCTGCTTGGTAAAAGAAATAAAATTTCATTATTGATTTTTTTAAAGTTATTGTCTGTTTTCTTTTCTTTGTATGTGCTGTAAACTAGGAAACATTTCATAATATTTGATTCTGTTTCATTTTCAACAATAGCATATACAAATTTAGACAATTTAATCTCTTTTGCAATTTACAAATTTCATTTATCGATAAATGATTTATATCAAACAAATTACTATTATTAATGTTGTATAGTTAAATTAACTTTTTTCTCTCTTGTTATTGTGATAATAGGCAGAGGTATTGAATAATATCGTATTTAATTTTTCTTCAATAAAAGATTTTATAGATAAATATTGATACATCCAAGGTAAAAGTTACAAACTGCCAAAGTCTGGAATTAGGTAAAATTCTTTTCATGATAACATTGTTACCTAAGAGGAACTTTTTATTTCTTACATGTAAACATATCTCAGATCAAACATGAATGGAAATGCCTAAATTCAATGAATGATCAAACCATGAAACTGCCGACCATCATTCGTATTATTAAAATCATAAAAGTACAAAACATTACATAAAAACAAAGCTTTTCCTCTCAAATCTTCAATTTTTGGACTTAAAAACTAAGTGAATTTTTATTCCTCATTAACTCACTGAATGCCATGACCAACCGAATCTGTCAATTCACAAAGACTGCCAAAGCCGACTCTGGTCAGTCTCATATTTGTTTCTACTATTAGTAGTATTAGCCAATGTGTGTCGGTCCTAGTCCTCTCCCACATTGAGATATAACTATCATCCTACTTTCACTTTTTATGTTGTATCAATTACTCATGCCTAGCAGCCTTTACTTACTAGTGGGGAAGTAAAGGATAAATCTTTGAAAACTCAAAATGTTTGTGTCAAAACATTTTCGAAGCAATTGATGGGAAAGTATTTTTCACCCAAAAATTACGTTAGATTTCTACCATTGAAAAATGCATTTCAAGTAGGATAGCATGCTTTTTACATTTTTTCTTAACTGTTAAAAATAAGGTCACAGTGATTTTTTTAACAACCTAAATGCTCGGCACTCTTCCGACAGCAAATTGAAAGTCACCTGGCAGTCAATGAGTTAACAGATATGAAATGTCAAACTAATTTACTAGATTTCTGATAATTTCCAAGGTAACAAAAATCCTCAGAAATATATTTGAACAAATCATTTGTAAATGTGTTACCGGTAATATATATTATATGGGAATAAAACACAATACCATAACACAATCATACTAACATCTTATAGTTTCACCATGACATGATATGAACATCAAATTGCTAAATAACTGCACGCACTAGGTACAAGCTTGCCCACACCTTCGCAAATATAATGATTATAAGCAGGTTCCATAAAAGTATGATGCTATAACTTCACATTATACGTATAGCACATAAAGCATCTGAAGAATAACACAATACAGTTGTTATGCCGTAATTTAAATCTCTTTGACTGAAAACGTCTGTACATGAACACAATATTTCGAGTAGAGTCATGTCTGTAAATGATTAACTTTTCTTTTCAAACTGAAACAAAACCTAGGGTAATATGCAGCACAAACTTGCCCGTAACACTTTGATTGCCAAGCTCTATGAGGCCCTATGAAATCCCCATTGCCAAGGGTTTGGGAAGAAAATGGGCAAAACAGGGTCATGTTACCAAAAAAAAAAATATCTCCATAAGTACGCAAGCTAGGTAAGTGATATTTAGAGGATGGGTCGAATAATAAATGAGCTTTCAGTACGTACCATCAAATATGCAAATGAGGTCACGTGACCATGGCAGCCATATTGGATTTATCATGAATATATATAAATTTTGCCTGTTTTTTTAAATATTTGCTTTGATTGAGCACTTCAGTGACATTTTTTATGGGGTTTTTTTATGATAATATTATGCAGACAACCCAAGTTGAAAAACAAAGTGTAATGATATCAATTTTCAGGACACTTTCCATGAATTCACAGGTTTTATTACATTATACTGAAACACATAATAGCGACAATTTCTATGTCTCAGTGTTTATTATAACTGTTCTGTTTTGTTCTGGATGTCTATTTTTGTGCTTTTGTTTTTTTCTACTGACACTGGAAACATCAATAGCGCGTCGACTTTGGGAAATGGCTTGTTGCCGGTCATTCGGTACATCTACAGGCACTATCACTTCATTGTCGCTATCAGTACTATCAGTACTTGCTTCACCGCTAGATCTAATCTCATCTCCCACCAAATAATCATCTAAATCTTCATGACGATAAACACTGGTGACATCATCTGATTCCATCGTTCTGTTGTAAATATTGGAGAAAAAAACCGGCTCTAAATCGAGTAATCGGCCTCGTTCGCCACCCAAACAATTTAGGCAAAGGACCAACGGACTTACGGTCAAAGGGAAATAACTCCATAACTCTACAGCGTCATACAAATAACTATGCGAATGTTTCCTGGGCATTATTATGGTTTCGACATATGTCGATGGCATATGGCATCCTATCGGAAGTGTATGACATATCTCGCACTTAGCAATCAAAGTGTTAAACCATGACTCCTGTGTTGCCACAATAGAATGCTAGAATTAAAATGAGTATACAAAAGTGCAGTGAATACATAAAAGCTAGCAAATAGTGTGCATTTGATAAAACATAGTAGAGCTCAGAGGTGAACATAATGCAAGCTATAATGTAAGCCATTCATACCATCTTTGTAACTCTTTAAATTACACATGTGGTCACATTATTTTCGATCACTGGTTTTGTAAACGAAAATAAACTTTGATGTTCATCGGGTATCCCATCTTTATGAGAAAAGTTAGAAGTAGACGTAAATCTTGTAAGCATGAAATTTAAATGTAGAGTATAAGTATAACTAAATCTACAGCATTATATCTATTTCTAGATTTTTAGAGCTAGATTTATATATTGGCATCCATGTAAAATTGCCTGTGTAAAAAAGTTTGTACCATGTAGTGTTGAACCAATCTTGAACTACCTAGATTAAACTATTCAAAGAAGCATCTTTAAGCTTGAAGCAAGATAAAGCTGAAGCCCAGTCTTTAGATTTCAAACAGCATTAACCTAAAAAAGGTTTATCTATGGAGAACTGAATGCGCATAAGTATTTGTAAGTAAACCTAGTGACATGGTAAAGCATGTGCTGAATGATAGGACTTTATCTTACTTGGAGTCCTTTTGAGTAGAGAAAATTGAATAAGGAACTACCAATATATTGAATTCACTCTATTCGATTCTATAAAACACGGTATTGACTTGTAAAAAATCACAGATTTACATTTATCTTTTCTTGTACTGAGATAGATTAACAATATTTAGTTTAACTGAAAGGAAATGTTATAGATTCCATAGCTTTATTTTATCACTCAAAATGTTGTGATGCTCTATTTATACGCATTAATTTAAAAAATATATATACATAATAAGGCAAATAAAAGACAACAGATTCCTGAAAGTATATGAAAACATAACATCTCATCTCTTTTTGATTGCTTAATTAAGTTAATGGCCTAAAGATTAGGGGGGAAATGGCACATTTGTAATGGAAGATCACATTCGCAAAGTTCAAAGCGCTACTTTGTACTGAGAAAGAAACAAAAAGGTATTTTATAAAGACAGAATGTAAGGTCAAATCAAAGGTATTAGTAGTACAAACTTGAGCTGCACCTGCATCAACAAGAGAAAGCTGAAAGATTAATTTGAATCGTGTAGAGAAAGACATAAATATTTAGCACAGTTGATTTAGTGTAGAAACAGCAATTAATTAAATACATAACTATACAGATGAGGAAATCGATCCCTTTGTAAGCATCACAGATAAAAGTGACAACATTTTGGCAATGGTATTTTTGTGTATTTAACTTCTCTTCATTTGCTCAGTAAAAAAAATATTTCTATCTTATTATTTGAAATTGATAAAGGATTGTAATTGCCAGCCTTTTCAAATCGAAAAACAGATTTTGACTGCGCAAAGTGATTTTTACTAATTAATAGCATGACAGTCCATAATATAATATTCCAGAAAAACATTGATAATTTAACTTGAACTAAACTCCTTTAAGGAAGTTTTTAAAAAGTCTGCCGATTGATGGCCTTTGTGGCAAAGTGCAACGGCAGTTTAACGAAATCAGAATGGAGACTCCGACTTTCATCCCAATCTCTCCGAGTCTGTTGTTAACTTAGGGGAAAAATTACAGTTGACTCTCATATACGTAGTATAAAAATAATAAAAAGTTAATACAGACTCAAAAACCAAAAACACATACATGTACTTAATAAATTGTTTACCTATTGGTTGGCAGCTATGAAGGATAAACCAGCTATCCCTACAGAACATCCTTTGATCTCCATCACAACGGCTTATTCTAGATGTACAAGCTGTGAAAATTGCTCATTATACAAGACATGAGCACATCAGCATTTTACATCATCATATAATAATGAATTCTCTTCATAGAGTCGATATCATTTCTTGGAAGAGAACACAAGCCGATGAGACATTTTTAAAAATGTGAGAATCTGATGATGAGGCAGAAGAATACAAAAAATATAAAAAAATAATTTACACTTACACTTACACCAATTTCAAACTTCTCCTGCCTACCTGGGCATTCAATGCGTTTCTATGAAAGGAACAAAAATTTGCCAAACTACAGTTCCTGCATTTGTATTTCTTTTGTAATGCAATTTTCTGTTATTGCAATGCAATGATAATGTACTTAGGTTGAGTGTGTCTAACACAAGTAGATTTTCTTTTGTTTATTTGTTCCTTTGTATTAATTTTGTACTTTCTTCTTGACAAGTTTAATCAGGATGAAAAACACAGAAACATGAGACAGAAATCAAGCATCATTACAATAGCATTAAATCTTCTAGTACACATGCTAGTATTGAGAAATTGAGCAAGGGAGTGACAAGACTCATAATTATCAAGGCATTCTACAGTGTTCCCTGGCTAGAGGCAGATGTGATGTATAGCATAGCTAAAGGCGAATGTTATGTAAATCGTGGCTAGATGCAGCTGCAGCAATGCACAAGTCAATTAGAGGCACAGATCATGGTTATGAGGATTATATAAAAGGGAGCACAGGAAATACTGATCATTTGAACTTTGATTTAGTCGTCTTTCTGAGATGCCCGTTTCGCAGAATGTACGGGTTTAATTGAAGTGATCTGTCTTAGTAACATTACTAACAAGCTGTTATAATAAAGATTTCTGTATAGTGTTGGAAGCCTTTTACAGGCATATTGAATATTGTTTAAAAAGACATTGTAATGAGTCAGAAAGAATTGTATGTCAACTGTTTACAACATAAACAAAGGAAAATGAATTCATATATCATTAAAATCAAAATTACAAAGAAGAAGAAAACACAGATCAAAGACATGCAAAATGTAAATGTTACTTAATCGCTTAAGCTCAAGATTATAACATTTCCTGATTTAAATATTTGTTTTGAGTTTCATTATTTCCAAAATAATAAGAGCTAAAGACACATGATATACTGTAATTTGTACCTGATATTTTAATATCATCTAATAGTACTAATACCTGCGTGTAAAAAAAGAACGCTAAAATCTGGTAACCAAGAAAATGATTGAGTTTGTTTTGTGAGGAGTAATCCTTTTAATCATTAAAAAATGGCTGGAAAAGGAGATAGGAAAGCATTTGTAAAAGCATGTGAGGGGGAAAGGGGTGGGTGGATCTTATAGTTTGATTGGTCCCTTTACATCTAGTTACATCAAATGCATCTTTTTACAAACTAGACAACAAACTGATGATGCAATTCACTTTAAGAAAAGTATTTCATTTTAAACGTGTTGTGTATGAGTTTAGTTTTAGTTCATAAAATGCCATTCTGGCAAGCAGTTGGGGAATTGATGAAATCAATAAGGCACGACCTTCACAAAGTGAATAAAGTTGTTTGATTGTTTACATTGAATTGAATGTTCCTGTTTTGTCGTTTTCGATGACAAACATTATAAATGGTGACGAGGATATGTGATATTTCAAAGGAAATGTGATTACATTCGAATGAGGTCGAGGATTAGATTATCTCGAAAGACAGTGTAATATGGCATTACCAAGTTTCAGTGAGTTTGACATCCACGAAGACGACAACGTCGGTCCACGATGGGAAAAGTACGTCCAAAAAATGAACAATTTGTTTGCTGCAATGGACATTAACAATGGAGTTAGGAAAAAGCACTACTTTTATATTATGTAGGTGAAGAAGTGAACAACATTGTTGATACTCTAGAGATGTGTGAAGGAGAAACAGGGAAACAGTATTATACCTCATTGTGTCAGAAACTAGAATGCCATTTCAGACCGAAATCAAACAGGAGAATGCTTATATTCAAATTCCGATCAGCACAGCAAGAAGAATGTGAGCTATTTGAAGATTATGTGCTTCGGTTGAGGAATTTAGCCAGTAAGTGTCAATTCCAAGACACAGAGGAGGAGATAACAAACCAACTAATCTTCACAATGAATAACAACAAGCACTTGCAGCGTAAATCGCTTGAAGAAAATTTGTCAATGGATAAAATCATCGAAATGGCAAAATCGATGATACTCGCCGAGGAAAATATGAAAGCACTTCACAATCGAGACGAAACCAGAAGAGAAAATATTCGCATCAACACTTTGCTTGCATCGTCTTCGATACAGTAAATCACTCCCAAAAGCTTCAGGGTGTTACAATCTCAGGCGTGGAGAGTGGCATTGCTCGTCAAAATTCGGGAAGGCTGGCTGCTGAACATTTCTTCAGATCAGCAGATCCTTCTTGCCCGGCACTTGATAAACAATGTTTCAAATGTGGCAGTACGGGACATTTTTCACGTTGCTGAAGAACAAAACAAGATGATTCAACAAGAGATTCATTTCAAACTAGATACCAGTCCAGGTCTGCAAGGTCACATCAGCAAATGGAAATGTCTACAACACAAGAAAACTGAACTTGGTGGACTTCGAAGATACGGCTGATACATCGGACTCATCTGGCTGTCTATTTTCGATATTGGCAAACAGCAGTCGGATTTCAAAACTGTTAGTCTGGGAGGTCATACTTTGAGTGTTCTTGTTGACAGTGGATCAAGAGTGAATATCATTGATAAAGGGACATATGAAATGTTGTTACAAAATGGATTGGATTGTAAAATGACTGCAACAAATGTTAAACTATATGCTTATTGGTCAAAAGATTGTTTACCTTTGCTAGGAAAATTCAAAACTGTTGTTAGGGTTTTGAAATAGTAAGGAAGCAGAATTTTTTGTTTTGAATTCAGAACATGATAATCCTGCATTGTTGGGTAGGGAAACAGCAGCAAAGCTAGATTTGATTAGAATTTCCAAAAGTGATAATGAATCTGATTTAGATAATTCAGAAAACTTGATGAAGACATAAAGATAAACTCAAAATTAAAAATGAGATATTAAACAAATATCCTGAAGTGTTCAAGGGTGTAGGAAAGTTGAAGGGGTATAAGCTACAGTTACATGTGAATGAAAATGTAACCCCAGTGGCTCAAAGCATGTACCGCATTCCTACTCATTTCTTGATAAAGTCAACGATAAAAGAAAAGAACTAGAGGATAATGGGTATCTCCAATGATAGTCATTCCTAAAAAGAACCAAGATAGTGTAAGATTGGTAGTGGATATGAGGAAGGCCAACATGGCAATTGAAAGAGAAAAACATCCCATTCCAACCATTGATGAGATTTTGTACTTGTTTTTCAAAATTAGACCTAAAAGATGCATTTCATCAAATTGAACTAGAAGAGGGCATGTCAAGAGAGATGACCACTTTTTCAACACCAAGGGGTCTACGAAGATATACGAGACTAATAATGGGTGTAAACTCTGCACCAGAGAAGTATCATAACATCATCTCTCAGATTATTCATGACATTCCAGGGGTATTGAGTATGTTTGATGATATTTGTGTATTTGGTCACACAGAAGAGGAACCTTATGAAATTAATGGACAGGTTAAGAGAAAAGAATTTAACTCTTAACAAGGGAAAATGTCAATTTAAATTGTCAGAAATTGAATTCATGGGACATGTTGTTTCTAAGAGGGGAATTCAACCCACAAATGAACATATAAAAGCACTTCAGCAAGCAGAAAGACCAAAGAATGTAAGTGAGGTCAGATCATTCCTGGGGATGGTGAATTACATTACAAGGTACATCCATGATCTAGCAACAATTGCAGAACCACTGAGAAAACTAACTAGAAAAAGCATTGTGCATTTGTCTGGGGTAGAGAACAAGAAAACAGTTTAATTAAATTGAAATCATGTTTATCATCTGATTCAGTGTTAGGCCATTTTTCAGTCAATGCTGAAAAACACAGTTAATATGCGTTGCTTCAAATATTAGGTTGTGTGGGTTATTAGTTTAAACATTCAATGGTGAAACTAGAGTGATAAGCTATGCAGCCAGAACTTTGAGTGATGTTGAAAACGATATTCAACCACAGAAAAAGAGGCATTAGGACTTGCTTGGGCTTGTGAAAAGTTTAGACTTTTTCTTTTGGGGCTAGAGTTTGAAATTCGTGTAGATCACAAGCACTTGAATACATTTACAGTCCAAAATCAAAACCATGTGCAGGAATAGAACGTTGGGTTCTACGGTTAATGCTATTCAATTTCAAGGTCAGATCAGTAAAAGTTCAAAGTAATATTGCTGATGCCCTATCAAGATTGGTGAAAAAGGAAAATCAGACAGTTGATTATTCACCAACAGAACACTTTGTAAATTTTGTTGTTTCTTCAGCAGTACCATATGGAATGAGTCTAGAAGAAATAGGGCATAAAACATTGAAAGATAGAAATTTAATGCTTTTGAAAGAAGCAATTGAAAATAATATGTGGGGTGAAGTTACCAAATTGTATAAAATAATTAAAGATGAACTCATGGTTGACAAAAATGTTCTGGTAAGGGGACATAGGATCATCATACCACAGACCTTAAAACTAAGATGTCTCAGATTAGCAAATGAAGGTCACTTGGGTATTGTGGGAACAAAGCAAAGGTTGAGAACCAAAGTTTGGTGGCATGGTATTGATAGAGATGTTGAAAATTCTATAAAGAAATGTCATGATTGTCAACTTGTTTAATTGTACCCCAACCCAGAACCACTAGAGCCCAAACCACTTCCTTCAAAACCATGGGAATTGGTCAGTATGCATTTTTTGGGTCCTGTGGAAGGGGAAGGATATGTATTGGTTGTAGTTGATTTGTACAACAGGTTTTATGAGGTGGCTATTGCTAAGAAAAAGGACGGTAAAACCGTGATTGAAATATTACAAAAGTTTTTCTTTAGTCATGGTTACCCAGAAACATTGATGAATGACAATGCACTTGAGTTTACCTCTTCAGAAATGAAGAATTTCTTGTACTTATGTAATATAAGACAGAGACTTGTTACTCCTCTATATCCTGCTGCAAATGGAGAGGCAGAAAGACAAAATCACTTGCTTCTGAAAAGAATGCGCATTGCAAAAGTTTCCGTAAGGACTGGAAGAAATAAATTTATGACTATGTGTTTGCTTACAGAAATACTCCACATTCTGTTACAGGTGTAACTCCTGCAGAATTGTTTTTTGGGAGAAAGCTCAAAAACAAAACTGCCTGACTTAAGTCTGTATTCTGACAGTTCATGTACATGGGATAAGGACGAGGTTAGAGATAGGGACCTTTGGTCAAAGGCAAAGACAAAAGAATACATTGACAACAAAAGACATGCCGGTGAAAGAGACTTAAGAGTTGGGATAGAGTCCTCCTAAGACAAAAGAGACAACAGAAGCTAGACACGCCATATGAAACACAACCGTACCGTTTGGTTGAAAAGACTGAAATAGGTGGGGTGTTCAGTCAGAACGAGACCCAAATGTTACTTACAAAAGAAACAGTACCCATATTGTGAAATACCGTGAACCAGAGAAAAATAACAATGTAGAAGAAGATGGAGTATGTTTTGACGGTGATTTTCATGACGTGAATGTAGACCAAGATATGAAGTATAGTAGTATAAGCATTGGTGAGCATGACAATAGTGTGACTTTTGAGGGTCTTGTGTTTAGCGAAGAAAACGCTACCAATAATGAAAACGGGAATGGGTCTCTGATTGAAGAAAATGTTAGACATTCCACTGAACTAAATGTCATCCACTCAGGTTTGTGGATGTATTTGATTCTTGATTCTGACTTTTATGTTTTAATGGATTGATTATTAATTCTTATTCCGTTACTAATGTTTAATTGAAATGAAAGAGTATGTGTACTATGTTTTGACATGAAATTGGTTTTATTTCTTGAATTACTATGAAATATTGGTACGTACTTTCATCCTCATGATTTGTTCCCTTGATGGTTAGATT
The DNA here is from genome assembly GCA_037039925.1 of Doris montereyensis. NCBI lineage: Eukaryota > Metazoa > Mollusca > Gastropoda > Nudibranchia > Dorididae > Doris > Doris montereyensis. Next base: position 159,991 of record JAXRKP010000031.1, on the reverse strand, counting down.
TTTTGTTAGTTGTCTTAAAACTTGTGGAATCTGCAGCATACATAAATAACTTTTCTTTTTTTTTTTTAAAGCAAACACAAAATGTTCTTGTTAAGCTACATCACTTAATACCACTATGGATCTTGACAACAATAATATTGTCTTTATTTTTATACACATAATTTTGACTTAAAACTGACCACTTCTTCATTCATTTCCTCCTTTGGTTTTATGAGAAAGAAAAACTACAAAAAGTTCAGTAAAACTATTCTTACTTGAAAAGAGAAAACGGGTCTTAGCATTCTATGTAGTATGTATGATACAAATTTACAATGTTTGTTTCTGTATGATTTGCTCCTTAATAAACAATTGTTTTCATATCCGATAAGGGTAACAATATATAACATCAAATCAAATGACACAAAAATTTGACCTACTCTATTACAAGGTCAATCATTTGGTCATAGCTCTAGGTGAGTCACAAGTGTAACAGAAACAATTTGGGAGAATGAAAGCTAGTTTACACCAAGTAACCATTGACAGCATGATATAAACATTGACGCCCCATAGAGCAAAGATGAGACAAATACAAAGGAATGGACAGAAATAATCTTTGTACACCAGACAGAATCGAACTCACGGAGCATAGTTAGCATGGTTCATAGTGCGCCTCTTTTTCATAGTAAGGTGGTGGGTGTCGAAGTGGAGTTCGCGGGTTTGATTCTGTGTGGTGCCCAAAGATTTTTGTTTGTCAAGTATATTCATATTCCTTTGTATTCATTTCTTATTTGTTACTATGGGGCTTCAATATCTATTTCATGTCCTTATTTGTCACATTCAACGTGTCCTTGCATCACTGTTTGTCTGCATACACACCAAGTAGGAACTCAAACAGAGAAGAAAAAATCAAAAATCCCAAGGCACACATGGAACAATACAGATGTCAACAAGAGTCAATTTTACAATATATAAATATAATATATACATTTGAAAATTTTCCAAAGCATGTATATAAGTGTAATCATCTGACAAGTCAAATACATGAAAGTGATTTGGTAGAGATGGGTTTTACTCACAACAGAACAAGGTGCAACAATGATTGACTATTCAATTTGAAAACTTAATTAAAGACAATGATATGTGTATAAAGAAAAGTAATAAATTGTGGGTGACAATCACAAGGCGAAAAACAAGAAAAAACATTCAATACAGTCATACCCTTGTTGCTAAAACCATGTTTTGATGTGTAATAACACAGAGGCCTGATTTCCAACCAAGACTCACCAGGTACATATTTATCACGAAAAAAACCTTTTCAATAGGCTTCATTGCTAAAATTGGTGAACTTATTAAGTCTATGTTTTAAAAAATTAACAGATTTAATAAAACCCTTTAAGTGAGGGTGAGACACATTCATAGAATAATAAATAATGTCCAATGTTTTATCTACAAATCAAAAAAGCTAACTGATGACGTTTTCCTTATAAATTAAAGTGACAGTCAAAACTTTAACACCAATCATAAACTGATAAACTCTTCCAAGAAGGCGTTTTAAATATTGCCTCCATTTAAAAACAAAAGAAAGGTTGAAAAAAACTTAAGTGTGAATTTTAATGTAAGAAGTTTTGAAATTTCAAAGTAAGAGATAAAGATGGCAAAAAATTTCAAGTTGAAAATTTCAAAGTAAGAGATAAAGATGTTGAAAATTTCAAAGTGAGATAAAAAACTTTTCAAGTTGAATTTAAAATTTCAAAAGAAGAGATTAAAGATGGCAAAAATTTCAAGTTGGAAAATTTCCAGCAAAAATTTGAAATTTCAAGTTGAAAATTTCAAAGTAAGAGATAAAGATGGCAAAAAATTTCAAGTTGAAAATTTCAAAGTAAGAGATAAAGATGGCAAAAAATTTCAAGTTGAAAATTTCAAAGTAAAGAGATAAAGATGGCAAAAAATTTCAAGTTGAAAATTTCAAAGTAAGAGATAAAGATGGCAAAAGAAAATTTTGTTGAAAATTTCAAAGTAAGAGATAAAGATGGCAAAAATTTCAAAAAATTTCTGGAAAAGATGGCAAAAAATTTCAAGTTGATTTCAAAGCAAGAGATAAAGATGGCTTTCAAGGAGGTGCAATGGTCACAGAATGTGTTTGGTAGTGTAACAAAACTGGAATGTTGATAGAACTGGAACTTTCAGCAGCTACTGCTGCCTGCCATGTATGCTTAAGACAATCACTTAGAATCCTACATGTTTACAATGGAACAAACAACTTCAATAGAACTTGAAAGAAGACTGTCAATCCGACAATTCTTATTGATATAATTGACATCTTCTGGTGAAAGAACACCCAACAAAAGGAAACGGTAAAGATAAAACATTTTAGAGTGTAGAAATAGCTTTTCATTTCTCATTAACAAACTTGTTTTAAGGCATATAGAATAGCATCAATAAATGAAGGAAATTATGCAATTCAGAAATAGGAATGTAAAGCGTAGTAAGGCACACAAAATAACAAGGTCTTGAAAGATGCATAGAGTAGACATTGTAATGTAATGTATCAATCTTAAATAGAACATCAAATATCCAGTTTCTAAAATTCTAAAAACTGTAAATATCAACAGTTTCACAGCTTGATTAAAGCATGTTAAATGGGCATTTAAGCGTGACAAGAATCAAGATAATGTATTATATATATATACCATCTACTATTTACAGACTTCATTGCTGTATGAAATTTGGTCAAATTGTAAAACATATGAACACATGATATTTGTAATAAAATATTTTGATTTTTATGAATTGCATTATCACACCTTCCACAAAAGTTTGAATTTATATCCTGAAAACCATTACCAAGCATCAGTTTTTGCCATGAAATGACAAACTATAAATTATCTTATATTTTATATCACATATGATTGATGCTTTGATAAACTGCTGCAGAATATTTTTATGCCAAAAACTTATTACTCAGTCGCTTATTCCTTTCTTCAGATCTGTATCGAAATATTAAGAAAAGAAAAGGTAGACTGTGCCAAATGCATGTTTTCATGGCAATGTAAAGCCACATTTGATTCATTTTTAAAGATCTCAAATGGTTTATCTTTTAGCAAAATGTACTGAGAAGAATACATCACGTACAAAGGTGGAACTTAATTCAGCAGTCTATTTCCACAATGTCTTGGTCACAGGAAAGTGGGGAAAAGATGATAAATATCTTTCTCATTCTCTCCATTTCATGAATAATTAATCTACAAAAATGCATGAACAGAAGATATAGGCCATCATTTATGCCAAAACGATGAGAATACTCGAATTCAATTCATGCGATCAAACTGCGAGCATTTTAGAAGCGAAGATGCAAATTTGAGTGTGATTTTCATTTCATTTACGTATTATTACATAGATAAATTATTTGGCCATTCATAAACTAATATTGTAAATCTGATATTATATATTATCCTACAAGTAGTAGGAGAACCAGATTAAATAGAGAAATATAATGAGAAAATTGCACGCTAAAATATCAATAGATAGTTTCACAAATGATGTCTGGTATTTCAAATAATAAAGTCAACAACATATAAAGAATCTTTTAATATTCTATACTGCATTTAAGCATCATATCACTGTCATTCTGATTAAAGCATTTTGTGTACAACAAATCTTCTATTTTCATTTTGTTTGCATAAATTGATAGCTTTTTTACATAAATTGTCAGTTTTTTTGCATACAATAAAATTTCCGCAACCTAACATCATTCATTCATTACATGCTTTGTCGGCTGGCATTGGTTATCATGTCTTACTATCTTTCACAATTATCTGTAGCAAGGATAGCGGTGTTATATGTTTTTGTTCCCAGTCATTTTGTGAGATTGTCTAGCATTTCTATTCCTTCGTTGAAAGGAAAAAGAAGCCTCGGAGACAACAATGAAAAAAAAAACATAAGACAACAAACATAAGAACAAAACATCAGGATAGGCAAAGAGAAATTCATTGTTTTTAAAGACATTCCTAAAAATTTGCTTAGTGCTTTAAATTTGAGAAAATCTTCTTTATTTCTATTTTTTAAACCATTTGCATAGAATGTTTTCCTACATATGAGGGGAAAAACAACAACGAGCATAAGTATTCGCCTTAGTTTCATTTTTCCTTCCAAAAAAAAAAACGAGCATAAGTATTCCAGTTTCAGTTTCATTTTTCCTTAAAAAAAACCCCCACAGAACTTTTACAGGAAACTATATCCATACGCCTTCCACAAATATTGTCAACATTATACAATTTTATGCTTCTAAAGTTGTGTTTTTACATTTCCATAAACAAAATTGAATATAACATTACGCTACTGTCATTTACAAGCTGTGCAAGTCAAAGCATTTGTTAGCAAATATTCTGATTTCAAACGCTCATAATAATCCATGAAAATGATACAAGTATTCAAAGATTTTCTATCTCTCAAGAAAGAATGCAAAGCGACGTACAATAACTTTATATCGTTGTTGCATGTTTCTACCTTCTATTTTCTATCTCACAAAAGATAATAAAAAATGGGACGTACAATAACTTTATATCATCATTGCATGTTTCTCTATCCGCACTACTCTGGAATTCAAAACTTTACAGGGGACCAAAAATAAACCCAATTCATAGCATGTTTCTCTTTAACTCTCAAAAGTCATTGCAAGATGAAAATGAAGAAATCCAATGCTAGAAATAATTCCTTTGAAGGCAAAACAAGACATGATGTCAAGATATTTGTAGAGAATAACTACTAAACAACTGCATGCCGATTTTCTGGGTAAAACAGATACAAACCTGCATCTATGATATGAGACAAATGATATGCGAATCAAAACAAAATTTGTTTTCTCAGAGGCAAATTAAATATGTGATTTACACTTTCAAAATTTGAACATGCTTATCTATTGTTTTAAATGCCTCAGCCTCAACATAAAATGTCTATTTGAAAGATTGATAAACAAAAACAAAAATTGACCCCAAGCAAGAACAAATTTCAAAGGAAGAAACGTCAACCATAGTGCCACACCCGCCAACACAGGTAGCAGTGACTCTAGTGGTGAACTACCCATCAGTGCTTGACTTTTCAAAGATCTGAAATTTCCAGTATTTGTTACACACTGTGCTGAAACCTTGCTATTAAGACAAGCCAGGGCAATAGACTGTGTCCACAAGTGTAGCCCGATCAATAATCTCACATCTCTTACATTCGAGTCATTTGTGTCAAAAAAAAAATCTGAATGTAAAACCGTTTAACTCTTTCCCTACTTGACCTAGAGCCCCTGATTGGTTGTGCTTGGATATGCCCATCTTCAAGAAAAGATGTAAACAAACAGATGTGCAACAAAAAATTGACAGAAATATTCGCTTAAACTCAAAGCTTGTAAACAGATTAAAGTTTGTACAGGGCGTTTTTAGACTTGACCAAGAAATAGTCTACGGTCACTTTATAAAAAAAACATGGATAAAGGGATTGGATTAGAAAGTAGATTTATCAAGTTGATTTTTGTAGCTCTAAGTCCAGCCGTAACCAATGGTACCAGCCGACTTTTGGGCTCAAAGTAGGGGAAAAAGTTAAAATTAATTCTCCTCTAAATAAAACTAAGTTGTTGGTCTTTTGGGTTGGGTTGATTGTTTTTGGTTTGTTGGGGGTTTTTTTTGGGGGGGGGGGGGGGGGGTGTTTGTAACTTGGAATAAAATCTTTCACGAGGACCCGGCCCTCCTATAGTTCCCCTTAATGAGGAAAACACGTGAGACAGGATGATTCAAACCTTTTCAAGGTAAGACGTGGGAGCCATCCTTCCTCATCCCGAAGACGTACATAGCTCCAATCATCTCCAAATTCAACAACCTCCAACTCATCTCCTTCATTGACAGAGATCTCTCCTTCGTTTTCAGCAACAAAGTCGAACGCAGCTGTGTATGCGCCTTCCGACTCGGCCTCCAAAGCAGGCTGAGGATCCGAGTCAGGCTGAGGATCCGAGTCAAATTTCTCCTCCTTTGAAACGGCCACAGATTGGGTATTTTCTCTATTGTCCTGTTCAACATTGGAATTTTCATCAACAGGTGCATGGAATGGCTGGAGATTGAGTTTATTTTTCAAGCTATCAGCAATATTGCTGATTTTGTTGCCTGATTTCACAGGAACACTGGGCTTCGCCGCAAGGGTTGGTTTAGAAGGGATGACCGGTTTTGAAGGCTTTGTCATCAATTTAGGCTTTGTTTGTGGTGACAAAGTTGGTTTTGCTGACGTGGTGGGCTTGTTGAAAGCTGATGCCCTTTCTGCTATGGACCCACCTGGCTTTGGAGCTTTGCTTTGTGCTACTGTACTCCCATGTGATGCTGAAGATGCAGGTTTCTCTTGATTAGTTGATGAGGCTGGCTTGAGGGAAGTTTTTGTGAAAGGCTTTGTTGTCTTCTTCTTCTCTGCACTTTCTTGAGAGAGGAATTTTCCTGGTACAACAACTTGAGCTTTTGCAGGTGGGGGAGGTTTTGAGAATTTACTTTGCCCGTGTTGAATTAGCCCAGATGGTTTGATGCCTGGTGCTGTCACAGTGTCTGGTTTAGAAGTCACTGCCTTTTTAAAATCAAATGGTTTGGCATTTGGTGTCAGAGCACTGTTCGGTTTAGAAGGCACAGTCTTCTTCAAATCAGACGGTTTGACACTTAGTGGCGCAGCATTGTCTGGTTTAGAAAAGGCTGTCTTCTTTAAATCAGATGGTTTTAAGCCTGGTGTCATAGCATTGTCTGGTTTAGGGAGCACTGTCTTTTTCAAATCAGATGGTTTGACACTTGGTGGCGGAGCATTGTCAGTGTTAGGGGGCACTGTCTTTTTCAAATCAGACGGTTTACCAGGTAGCATTGGTAAGTTGGTTTTAAGGCTTTGCCTGGTGGACTTTCAGAATTACTGGCTTGTTGCGGCTTTTCGCCAGCGTCCCTGGATCGAGATTCAAGTTTTGCTTTCAGCATTGTTAAGTCTGGCTTGCCTCCAGAGGCATTTGGTGCTTCAGACTTCTCAACATTTCCAGTGGGGGCGACAAAGGCTTTGTTGAAGACGAAGTTTCCTTTCGCTATCTCATCTTTCTTTTGCCTCCATCAGGGGGTGCCGGGGGAGGTGGTAAATTGCGGGAGGAGATTGGCTTGCGAGCATGAGCATGAAGAGCATCATCCGGTTTTTCATAGCCCTCTTCAGTGGGAATTTGGGGCAATGGGCGCTTCTGGATTTCTTTACGTTTATCAGGTGAGGCTGATGTAATGACCGAATCATCCGGCTGAGCATACCATTCATCATCATCATCATCATCCTCATCTAAACTACTTGCTCCGTCAAACTCATTGATATCATCGTCAAAATCATCCAAATTGGCTAATTCATACACAGATTTTGTCTGAGGCAAAGAGATAAAAGAAAAAAAAACACAGTTATGAAAGGTTGACAATTACAAGGTTTAAAAATATTGTCTTGCACTAAAGAAAAGAAAAATCCCTTGATCATTACTCTAAGGTAAAAGAATGTAATTGAATATGTCTTTAACATATTGAACCTCTAATTGCTTCATTTCACTATCGGCCAGTGACTTCAAAAGCAACAATTTCTAGACAATCAACAAACTGGTTAAGCTCATTTCTATTTTTTTGCTTCATGAAACTCTTTTGTTTTTTCCCTTTATGCAACTCTTGTTTTCTTCTTTCTTTCTTTTTTTGGTCATGCTGTTTTACTTAGGGTCGTGCCTCTCACTGCTCATCTCCCACCCCATCTCCTAGCCTCTACTATGGACATTTTGCAAACAAAATATTTTGAATGACAATATTCTCTACATCAGCTGTACAAATTCATCCTACATCATAAAATAGAAATAAACCACTTAAAAAATGTTTCATTTACTAAGAACTGACTGCAGTGTTAATGTGCATCTATTATCGATTCAGCAGCATTGAAAAATCCCAACTCACTATAAGCAGATACTATATTACCTAGAAAAGTAAAACTCAGCATATATAATCAATCCTGCGATTTTGCACAGGTACATAATTTTTCGCTAAAATTGACATTTGCAAGAAAAATTATAAAAAATATATTTTTTAATAACCTTATGCTTTTTATAAAAGAAGTAGATAATGTGTTTCCAGTAAAACATCACAAGTACCTTTCGGTGGCAAAGTAGCTGATTCTACGTATTCGCATTTCCACTGACCAGAGCTGATCGAAAAGTTGTGATCTCTGTAGTCTACATGAGCCAGAAAGCTGGATCTCTACCTTTATTGGAATGTTTGCCCAATTTATATTGTAGCCGACTGCCAGTATCAGAGATATTTTCCTATTTCTGTTCTGTTTTAATTTTTTTTTCTAGATTTAAATTCTACACAAATCTCCCTGAAAGAGCTCAGGTTATTAATAATTGAAGATCTATCAACAAAGCATTCTCACTGGCTTTGTACATAATTTTTTCATGTCGGTTTCAAACGTAGACTCAAAATAAACGCATTGTTCTTGTCAACTGCATTTCTAGATATAAAGTGATAGTTCTATCACCCTGGCAAATTGACCACACAACTCATCTGTTCAGAGAATGGAATTTTCTGCTTGCTTTTATCATTTAGTCATACAGAACTCTTGAAAAGCAGATGGAATAGGCAATGGCACTATGTTTTTATTATGAACTCCAGTTAAATCTAATATATATATATATATGTCTTAGAAACTGCACTATGACTGAAACTTGATGGATTTTTTGCTTCCTTTATTACAACAGAGAGGTATTGTGCTCTGAGCTTCTAGTCATAACTACACTGGTTCATGACTAATAACCCCAACCATGTTGTACTCTTAGGAGAGGCACTTCACTCTGCTTTCATCACTCGACTCAGGTGTGAATGAGCACCCAGCCATAGATAGACAAAGATCTTGTCAGCACCTATTTATGAAGCGTCAAACAATCTACTGCACTGTTTGCTCTCCAGGGAGTTGAGAAGGACTTTGAAGGAATAGCCTGCAGGTGGATAAATTATGTAAAGTCGTGAGGTTGTACTTGCGCAGGGATACGGAATATAGATTCATCTTTATCTTCCTTTATTGAAACAGTTTGCCGGAAGGCAGCCAGATGCCTCTCAACGAACAACTTACTTCATCCCCACAGTATGGCTCTAAATGGGATGCAGGAATCCAGCCTTCTTCCTGGAGTCGTCTTCACAAACCACCAACCTGTTGGAGTCTTTTCTTCACCTACCAAACAAAAAAAAGGATTTTAAATAAATCAAGAAGGGACATGGGGTTTGACAAAAGTAAATACTATGTTTAGTATAATGGTTAAAAAAAAAGGAAAACAAAGACTAAAACGAAACAAGGAGAAGAAAGAGAAGAAGAAGATGAAAAAGAAGAAGTAAAAGGAGGGGAAGAAGAAGTAAAAGAAGGAGGGGAAGAAGAAGAAAACAAGAGGAAGAGGAGGAGAAGAAGACAAGGAGGAGGAAGAGGAGGGAGGAGAAGAAGAAGAAGAAAATGAAGAAGAAGAAGGATCTTTCATCAAAATCAACAAATCTTGCATTGATTTGAAAATGATTATTGTTTTACATTCTATTACAACAATGATTCATTACAGACGATGAATAATGACATGAAATAATATTAAAGCCCCAACAAAGGTCAAAGGAATAAATCTTTAGGCACCTATGGAATTGAACCCGCGACCTCTGTGTGTCAGCACCCATCATCTTGCCATGAAAAGACAGCCCAATACCAACTAAGCTCTCTTTTTTCATCGTGAGGCAATGGGTGCCGACATGGAGGTCACGAGTTTGATTCCATTGGTGCCCACTATCTATTCTTTTATACTTATCTCGTCTTTGTTCTTCTATATCTATATAATTCACTTTCTGTGTGTGTGTGTGTTGCCGCTAATCTTCTAAATGGCTTAGCGGACAGAGCTCCTATTTGGCACCGACAATGTGATCAAACTAGGAAGGTTTTAGGCGTATAAAATTCATAGTATTGTGTTTGGTAAATTGTCGGCACTCGCTTTGTGAATCATCATAAATTCAGCATAATTATTTTAGAGTCCACTGAGCTGACCTACAATGGTTCGACCCCAATGCGCGCACGTGGGTGTCTCCATCTAGATCCAGATCTAGGCCAAATGCGAATGCGTGCACTGCTGCACCACTCATGTCATCCACTGGACTGGTGACAGCGATGAGAGGGAGAGAGGGCGTCGCCACACACCATGTCTAGCCTGCTTCAAATGGGTGGCTGGAACTTAGATTCTGCGCTGCTCCGATCTTATTAAGCCAATAGGGGGCCTTGGGTAAGACCGACCTTCAAATTCCAAACCTATGCTACTTCGAGTTTTTTTTTGCTCACCATCGAAGTCAGATCCTGACTGTTTTCCAGTTATTTTTAGCTCAAACTTCGAAGTCCAATCTTGTACTATTTCGAACTTTTTTTAGATCGACCTTCCAAGTACTGGCTGCTGGGTTTGCGTTTGATTTTGTTTTGGGAGGAAAAGAATGAATGATTGCACTGCAGATTACAGAAATGATCATGAGATAACAAAGGCAGAGGAAATGAGAGAATAGCAACTCAGACCAAACAACCCATATATACTTTCTATATCTATATAATTCACTTTCTGTGTGTGTGTGTGTTGCTGCTAATCTTCTAAATGGCTGAACGGACAGAGCTCATATTTGGCACCGAAATTGTGATCAAACCAGGGAAGGTTTTAGGCGTATAAAATTCATATTATTGGGTAAATTGTCGGCACTCACTTTGTGAATCATCATAAATTCAACATAATTATTTTAGAGTTCGCCATTATGCTGGACTTGACTAACACTGCCCAGCACACCTAACACTACCCAGAACACTGCTTTGTTGATTCATGTTGCTTAATGAAAACTATTCACATAGTGTAAACATTCACCAGTCAATTCATCATTATGCTGGACTTTACTAATACAGAACACTGCTGCATTGATTCATATTGCCAAATGAAAACTACTCACATAGCTAAAACATTCACCAGTCGATTAATTCTTTGCAACCTGTAAAGAATGGGTCAGCAATAACCCCACTACCAGGAGGGAAATCTCAGCACGTGTGTCACCATATCCATCATGACATTAAAGGACATAATATTATCTTTCACATCAAGCACCACTAGCCTACTGACCGCTACTGACCGAACGTTGTATTTTGTACCTGAGGCCTATTTGTGTGGACATACTTTGGTGTCAATCGCCTATTCTATGGATTTAAAGTGAAGACAAGTAAGTATACTTGCAAACCAAGGACGAACCATAAACGTGGTATCCTTAGGCCCTTCTCTAATATTAATCCTTTTCCCGTGCATCGCCAGATACTCTGCTAGTATCTTATAAAGTAAAGTTCCTTCAAGGCCGTTTCACACAACCCATAGAACCAGGGCTTATCCCAGTTTCAACAGCGTGAGGCGAAACAGGTGATAATAATCACTTCATGGACAGGACACTAGTCTAACGCAGGTTTTTACTTCCAAGCTAATGCTTCTACCCATTTGCACCTGGGTTGAGTGGGGAAAATGTGTGTTAAGTGTCTTTCCCAAGGAACACAACGTCGGGTCTAGCTTTGCCAAGATTCTAACCCGGGACCTCATGATCCCCAACCGGCAGCCTAACCACTTGCCCATCTATACCACTATCTTGTCTTATGGGGCTTTAATATTATTTCACATCATCGTGGAACATCACCCTTTCTCCTCCATAGGCAAATCATAGGATTGAGAAGTAAGTCAAGTAATGAAGCTGTGGACCTTTGCTATGATTTCCAAAATTGAAGGGATCATTTCAATAGTGTTCCTAAGTCCATTTTTGTGAAAAACCAGACAGAGACATAATTCTAGAGAATAAAAGGAAATCATGCTCCCTGAAAGATGTGAAAATGATATGATGAAAATACATCACGTTTACAGCGGTTTGAAACTTGAAATTCCCAAAGCCAACAGTGCCATAATCCATGGTTTGTTGCATTTTTTGCTCAATAATGTAATTGTGACTCAGGCACAATATTGAAATGACCCTTTAATTCCAAAAGCAGGTTTTATCAAACGAATAGACTCACCAAAACTTTCTCTCCTGTCTTGAAGCTCAGACCATCTTCGATGCTTCCCTCAAAGTCGCACACAGTCACATAGATACCTCGCATCGGTTTTGCCATACTCGGTACTTCAATTCTCTTTTCACATATCATAAAAAAGAAAAGAAAAAGCATTTTGCATTGCATATTTTGTACAAATAATACTTATCTTATCCTTCACTTGTCCAGTTTATGTCAGTTTAGGGTTCAATAAATGATTCAGAGACTTTGTTACAAGCAAAATACACTCAGACACTCATTAGTCTGCGTTAACATGTGTATGCATCTTTTATTTAAGGAAATGACAATAAAAACGATCTTAATCATATTAAGATGATAATAAAAAAAGATGAGTGTTATACATCAGGCTGCATTTCAGTGACCATAACACAATTAAAAACAAAATGTAAGCTCATTACGTTTATACAGCCAATATGACTTTACTTGTAATTCCACAACACAAACTTTTCTACTTTTTTGACATTTAATAAAGATGAGAAGCTTACAGATACCTATTATCAACAACAAAGAACTTAAACATGCAGAGAAATTTTCTGCATGCATTGCAATTGTTTAGCAATGACTTTAACAGTGTAAAACATTAATTCATCAATAAAGACGATATTTTAAACACGTTGACAAAGAGTGTGACTAAGAAAGCAATTCAAGCTGCTTAAAAAAGATAAACAGATTCTTTTTTTCTTCTTCAACAAGAGACACGGCACTAAGACCATGTCTATTCTTACCTTTACTGAATCTTTTCGAGGTGGGGTCTGAAATTTCCTCTTCTTTCTAGAGAAGCCTGTTTGATCAAAACGGAGGGTGCTGCCCCCCTATTGCCTGTATGTGTCACTGGGGAGTTGTCTCTCCTTGTCTCCTATCATCAAAAATCATGTAACACGATAGAAATCTTTAAACACAACTGTTTGTCAATTGTTATTTTTTTACGTAAGGGCTTTTTTTTTTCATTTTCGTTTCATCCTTGTAAACCGTTATCTACATTTCATAATTTTTTGTCGCTCAATCCCACAGCAGTGTATTACTTTGCATCCTACATGTCTCACAGTCGCAAGTGGAATAGTTGATGTGAAATGTTGACAGGAATGTATAAAAACAGGAAGTTTAAAAGAAAAGTGATTTAAATTTGTTTTTAACTTTTATTGCAATGTTTCTAAACTGAATGAAAACTGTAAACTTAGTAGGAAAGGGACTCATTCAAATGTTACCAATACTTGACAGATGTTTCAATTTCCATTACTTTGATCACCAATTTCTTGTGTAAATATAAAATATTTTTCTTAGCCTTATGACTGACCATCTGTCATGTAGCCCATAACGTAAAAATATAATGTTAATTTTAAAACTACACAAAAAACAAAAAACAAAAAACAATGCCTTCCCTTTGACTCCTAAAGCAAGCCTAAAGCAAACAAACCCAAAGAAAAATATTTCTGACAAACAAACAATCCATTACAACAAGTCAACAATCTTATGACAAGCTTGCTGACATTCATGCACCAGCAGGCAAGTTCACTTAAGTTTCTACCTTTTGTTTTCTCATGTGTTTTTTTCTTCTTTTGACCCTGTGGAAAGCATGCACTGAGCTACTTGTCGTCAGATGCATCCTTCTGGCATCCTGGCATATCACCAGCTCAGAATCGTATTATCCTAACGACACATTTGATGATCTTGGAGTTACAATCATTATCAGAATTATTTCTTTTCTTTCCTTCTTTTTCAGTTCCTATTCTACCTTCCGGTATATGGGATAATCAGATTCATAGTCGTTAATTGCCCTGTCTCATTTATGTATGTCACAAAAGTTCACTCAAATTTTATCTTAACTTTAAATTTTCTTTCCAACTGATGGCTTCAGAGCCTTTTTTCTCAAAACTTGTTAATGTGCAGTTAGGACAAAACAATTATGAGTCCACCATTTTCCTTGCCCATACCCACAATCTCAATTCCACATCAGTCAAGTGAGAAAAACAAACTTGTGTATTTTCACATGGAAGAAAAACCATCCTGAGAAGCATCTTCTCTAGTCCATGGCCGATCTAATGACATCACGCACTGGGTCACAACATAGCCTACTATCCAAGTGGGATGCGCTCAGGCTCTGTGTTGCCAAAACCACCGTGAACAAACTGTACTTTTACTTTATTGTGAGCCTCTCAGCAGTTAAGAAGCAAACCTTCAATACAGCTCAGCCTTCCTACAGCGTTATTGTGTTTTTGCTTGTTCTGGTTTTGTTTGGGTTGGAGGATTGGTCACAGGGGGAAGGGACAAGGAGGGGGAAACGCGCTGTCTTATCCTTTATCATGGCACAGCGTTATTGTGTTTTTGCTTGTTCTTGTTTTGTTTGGGTTTGAGGATTGGTCACAGGGGGAAGGGACAAGGAGGGGGGAAAACACGCCGTCTTATCCTTTATCATGGCAGTCAGTTTATCTTGTTTCTTTGCAAATTACCCTGTCCACCATATGTCGTGATCTTAGCGTGACTTAAAAGGAAACAGCATGACAGATAATGTGAGAAAGAATGAAAAGAAAGAATTAGGGCCTACCAGTATCCCCCCCTCCCCCCGCCCTATCCATCCACTACGGCTAATGGAGAAGTGAAAAACAAGTCTGACAGAAGTAAGCTGTGTGACTGTATAAGTGTTCAGTAAAACGTTAATAGTTTGTTTGATAGGTTTGTTTTTTTGGGTTTTTTTTAGTCTTATCCCAAGTCATATGACCATTACGATAACGAATTTCAACAAATACATTCATGACCAGCGTTAGTTCGTGACTTCGTGCAAGTTATCCACACATTTTCTAATTTATATTTTCACACAACCACCAAAGCAAACAAAGCTAGAGGTCAAAGGAACTAAAGAGAACAAATTTATGAAATCAACCCCCATGCACCACGAGCTGTGATCTACACATATGATGATGAAAATACCTGAAGTAATCTGAAAAAAAAAGAAAGCAAAAGACGACACTGACAGAACACTATAAGGGAGCAAAAAGTGAAACATATTTTATATCCACAAATCACCAGTAGCTGATAATAATATACCCATTACAAGACCTTTTGTTTGCTTGCGCTATGTTTTATTGAAATTTACGATGTCCATCATATGTGGTGATCTCAAGGGTGAATTCAAAAGATTTGTAGCAAGTTGTGAAAGAGTGAAGGAAAAGAAGTAGAAAATACCATAGCGTCCGCCAACCGCCATCGTTACAAGAAGGAAACACATAACAACTGCAAAGTCCCTTACCTCTTGCTTTTCATGGTTCAACAGAGTGCTCACATCTTGAAGACTGCCTATGATTTCAACGCCACTCAGCCGTGATTTTTCCATCAAGGACACCCTCTGCCCGTTGTTGGCTTTTTCAAATGGGTGCCTGGAGCATAGCCCTCTGTACCCTGATATCTAAAGGGGTAAAAAATGACATCTCAGATCTACTATACATATGAGTTAAATATTTCAAGATTCTATATCAACTCTCAAATATTTCAATACTCTTTGACAACATCTCAAATATCTCAATACTCTATGGTGATAATCTCAAATATATTTCAAGAATCAATGGCAATAATTCAAATATCTCAATATTCTGTATCAAACCTCTCAAATATCTCGTCTCCATAGCAACAATCTTAAATATCTCAATATTCTAAATCAAAACTCTCAAACATCTCCAGACTCTATGCCAGCAATCTTAAATATCTCAAGAATCTATGGCAACAATTTCAAGTATCTTAAGACAGTATAACAGCACTCTAAAATATCTCAAGACTTGATAACGGCACTCTAAAATATCTCAAAACTCTATGGCAACAATCAAAAATATCTCAAGAATCTATGGCAACAATCTCAACTATCTCAAGACTTTATAACAGCACTCTGAATATCTCAAGACTATATGGCAACAATCTCAAATATCTCAATACTCAATGACAATCTCAAATATCTCTATACTCAATGACAATCTCAAATATCTCAAGAATTTATGGCAACAATCTCAAATATCTCAATACTCAATGACAATCTCAAATATCTCAAGAATTTATGGCAACAATCTCAAATATCTCAATACTCAATGACAATCTCAAATATCTCAAGAATTTATTACAATCTCAAATATATCAAGACACTATGACAACAATCTCAAATATCTCAATACTCAATGTCAATAATCTGAAATATCTCAATACTCAATGTCAACAATCTCAATTATCTCAAGACATTATGACAACAACCTCAAACATCAATGACAACCTCAAACATCTCAATACTCAATGACAACCTCAAACATCTCAATACTCAATGACAAAAATCTCAAATATGTCAAGACACTATGACAACAACCTCAAATATCTCAATACTCAATGACAGCAACCTCAAATATCTCAAGATTCTATGACAACAACCTCAAATATCTTAGTACTCAATGACAACAATCTCAAAACAAGTATTTCAATACTCAATGACAAGTTCAAATATCTCAATACTCAATGACGACCTCAAATATCTCAATACTCAATGACATCAACCTCAAATATCTCAATACTCAATGACAGCAACCTCAAATATCTCAATACTCAATGACAGCAACCTCAAATATCTCAAGATTCTATGACAACAACCTCAAATATCTTAGTACTCAATGACAACAATCTCAAATATCTCAATACTCAATAACAACCTCAAATATCTCAATACTCAATGACATCAACCTCAAATATCTCAATCCTCTATGACAACAACCTCAAATATCTCAATACCCAATGACATCAACCTCAAATATATCGATACTCTACGATAACAACCTCAAATATCTTAATACTCTATACAGAAAAAGGTGATGCCAAATGGTCTTCTCTTGATAGTTTTTGACATCATCTACTAACTAATAAACACTGTGTTATAAATGATGGAATGAAATGTCTTGTTTTTCATAATCTTTTGATCTCTAAGTAAGGTTATGTCATGATTGTAATTGATTAATTTTGTTGTTTCATTATATCACCAATCGACTGTGATCCTTATAACCCTTGAGCGTTTAAAACAACAAAACCGACACATGCGAAACCCCTGCTGAAAGTTCAAAGCGTCAAACTCCGACACCTGCCAATGCAGGCCCACATTGTTCGTACCGACAAAACCGACAAATGACACACCTCTTATTTTGTTGGCTCTAATTGGTCTCAGTGAAAATGACAGTTTATGGTCACAAAACACACTGTTGTGAAGCATATTATGGGTTAATCATGATTTGTGGGTTGTATTGTAGTGTGAGGAAGACAAAGAAAAGGGAAGAATTGGACAATACTGTGAAAAAAATACAATTATTCATGTTGCATGACAAACACAAAAAATGCAATAATTAAGAAAAATACACAAAATGACACAAAATCGTAATCAAGAATTTGAAGTTCTACTTTGAAGAGTTGTCCTGTCTACCTAAGTCCTCTTTTCTTGTATTTTCTATGGTTGTGTGTCATATGTATGTCTCTAATTTTCAAATATTCCCAGTGCCAGGCACTAGCGTCAACAGTGCCACGCCCTCTTTTTACTTCGTTGTCAGTGTCAGGGTCAATAAGCTCTTAAACACCTCTATAATCTCCTCTGCACCATGGATCATCACTATCTTCAACTCTAGCCTCGTCAGAATCAGATTCATGACGGTGCATAATCTGTTCATCATTAAAATCCACGATTTTGAGGTTGCTGGTGTAAAGAAGTTGGAAAAAATAGGTCAAATCAGCAAACATTAAGAAGAAAAAAATCATGCAGCAGCAGCAGTCTATTATGATGGAGGAAAACTTCTCTACATAACAATATACTTCGTTCTATTTCATATTCATCCTTTTTAGTGGAGCTGGACAAGTTTCGACCACAGGCAAAGTCGGCAACCGGAAGTTTCGACTATAGTTGAACACAGCAACGTAAGGGTTAAATTGGACTTGATGACATCTACACTTAAATCAAGATGTTTCATTAAAAAATCTAGCTTAATGTTCACCTTTAAAAAGATTTAAACTATACTTAAAAATACATATGCATTACCAATTCACCTTTCTGTTCCAGATGCATGAAAGCAAAAGACAAAGATGAAAAGCAATAAATATCAAAGATGAAGTCTTTGTATTTAATGTCAGAATGCCAAGATCTAATAGTTATTAATCTCAATATAAACTACCTGATTAAAAACCAGCCATCTACGTTTTTCTGGAGGACAGACACAGCAACACCTTTTTCCAGTGAAATTTCATCATCATTGGTAGCTTCAAAGTTAGTGATGCAAACAAAAATTTCCTCTGAAAAGAATGAACCAAAAATTTGAAATTTTGTAATAAATATATCATCATATCAAAACTGTCAATTTCTTTCAAGGAACTGTCAATTTCACAGTATAACATCTAAAGAAATTAGGGTGTTTTTTTCTGATTTTCAGTTTAGGTTTTTGCTTTTAGTATGTACATGAGTAACTGTGAAAATACAGTCATCCTATAACATTGAAAAGTTTGTAGCATCCTTGGTTGCAATAGAAACGGCCGCCATCTTGGATTTTGACCCAATTTTCAAAATCTATCTCCTCCTTAGTTATGAATAAAATCACTCAAAACCTGTGCAGATCATCTTTTCTGTTCAATATTTAAAGAGTGACGTCGGTTTTTAAAAATATATTTTGGATAGTTTTTTTTTAATGAATTTTTGAAAATACTAGATCTATATATTGTGAATGTACAAAAACGGCATGTTTATTACAACAACAAAATTCTCAAAAAGTTTACAATATATAAAAAAAAACGATATCATTCTATTAACATTGACAAGAGGAACCTATGTGCCAAATATAACACAAATCATTCGGTAAATTTTAGTGTGAAAAAAATACATTTCAAGAAAAATGCAAGTAAAAAAATAAAAAATAAAATAACAAAACAAACACTTCAGACGGATTTTTTTCTTGTTGTAGCAGCCCCTTACTCTTTCAACAGTTTCTGGCATTGTTACTAATTTAAAGAGAATTATAAATCTAGGCTTAGATGTGCATTGTTGTGAAAACAGACGTCAAAATGACCAGATTTTTTGTTTTTTCCCTCTATATCCTATGCTTGTGCGTGTGTTTACATACACACGGACGCGTTAATGCCTCTTACATCACACAGTGATGGGCTGAAGCGACGAGCGGTGTCGGCAGAAACCAGGTAACATCGGTGTTGTCACATTTGGCGATTAACCGCCATTATACGGGTTTTTACTGCCATCTTCTCAGTCATTAGGGCAATTTACTTTAAAATTTTGATTGTTTTTGCCTACCCTTGCCTACAAAATGTTTTGTAAACAAAAATTATACGTCATATGGACATTTTTCTGCCATGAACTTGTAGATCGTTCTACCTGAATATGCAAAGAACAGAAAAGCAACCTTTTGGTCCCAAACTTGCCAGGTGCCCCCCCCCCCCCCCCCCAAATCCCCAGAATCCTTGATTACCAACTTTTCTTGATTCACATCTAATGATGTGATATACTTAAAAACTATAGATATGACCACTTTAATTTTAGCAAATCAAGGATATCTCAGCTATATTTAAAATAAGTCTCTACGTGTATAAACTAATTAAAATGAAACTTATTCTGATAATTCTTTGACACATATTGCCAAATCCACAGAATATGTTAAACAGTTTTGAAAAGAATTATTGTTTTCACCAAAAACATTCCACCCAGCAGCAATTACTTACCTTTGCCCGCCTCGGCTCGAGCAGCTGGTTCGATCTTAGATCCGTCTTCAGGTTCCAAATAGGTGCAAGGCACCCAACCTTGTTCATCTTCTGAATTGACAAACCACCAGCCTGAAGAAAACATAGTTCAACAATTATGACTACTTGGGAACCATTATTCAAAATCCTAATGACAAAGATAAACATGTATATATAATATGTACATGTAGATTATATACATGCATATATTAACAGCAAATAGTGATGTACGTGTGTAACATAATATGTAAGCATGTAATGTATTCACATATGTATGTGTATGTATCTATGCATGGGTGGGTAAAGAACAGTTATGTGGGTGGGTGGGTGGATGGATGAATGGATGGATTGGATGGGTGCATGGATGGATGATTGGGTGGGTTGGATGTGTGGGTGGATGGATAGATGAGTGGTTTGATTGGTTGAGTGGTTTGATTGGTTGAGTGATTTGATTGGTTGAGCGGTTTGATTGGTTGGGTGGTTTGATTGGATGTGTGGGTGGATGGATAGATGAGTGGTTTGATGGATGGGTGGATGGGATAGATTGATGAACGAATAGATGGGTGGTTGGATTTGACAGGATAGAAGGATGCATAGATGAATAGGATGGGTGGATGAATGTATGGGTGGGTTAATGGAATGATTGGATGGGTGGGTGGATGGATGGATGGATGGATGGATGGATGGTGGGGTTTATGTTGGATGGATGAGTGGGTTGATGTATGGGTGGGTGGATGGATGGTGGGTGGGTGTCTGGATGGATGGCGGGTGGGTGTCTGGATGGATGGATGGATGGGCGGATTGATGGATACATGAATGGGTGGGTGGATTGATGGATGGGCAGATTGATGGATACATGAATGGGTGAGTGGATTAATGGATGGATGGGTGGATTGATGGATACATGAATGGGTGATTGGATGGATTATGGACGAATAGATGGGTGATTGGACTGGACAGGATGGAAGGATGCATAGATGAATAGGATGGGTGGATGAATATGTATGAGTGGGTGGATGGAGTGATTCGATGTGTGGGTGGATGGATGGTGGGGTTTCTGTTAACTGGATGAGTGGGTGGATGTATAGATGGGTGGATGGATGGTGCTTGGGTGTCGGGGTGGATGGATGGGTGGATTGATGGATACATGAATGGGTGGATAGATGGATGGATTGGTGGATAAATAGATGGGTAGGTGGACTGGACAGGATGGAAGGATGCATAGATGAATAGGGTGGGTGGGTGGATGGATGGTGGGGTTTGTGTTGAATGGATGAGTGAGTGGATGTATGGGTGGGGGAACAGTGGTCGGTGATTGTCTGAATGGATGAATGGATGGGTGGATTGATGGATACATGAATGGGTGGGTGAATTAATGGATGGATGGGTGGGTGGGTGGATTGGATGGATTATGGACGAAGATGGGTGGTTGGACTGGACAGGATGGAAGGATGTATAGATGAATAGGATGGGTGGATGAATGTATGAGTGAGTAGATGGAATGATCCGATGGGTGGGTGGATGGATGGTGGGGTTTATGTTGGATGGATGAGTGAGTGGATGTATGGGTGGGTGGACGGATGGTGGGTTGGTATTTGGATAGATGGAGTGATGGATGGATGGGTGGATTGATGGATACATGAATGGGTGGATAGATGGATGGGATGGATTGATGGACGAATAGATGGGTAGGTGGACTCAACAGGATGGAAGGATGCATAGATGAATAGGGTGGGTGGATGAATGTAAGAGTGGGTAGATGGAATGATCCGATGGGTGGGTGGATGGATGGTGGGGTTTATGTTGTTTGGATGAGTGGGTGAATGTATGGGTGGGTGGACGGATGGTGGGTGGGTGTCTGGACGGATGGATGGATGGATAGATGGTGTGTTGGATGGATGGGTGGGTGGATTATGGGTGGTTGGTATGGTTATGTGGATGGATTGACGGGTGGATGGATAAGATGGGTTGTAGGGTGAATGAATGGGTGGGAGGGTGGATGGATGAATGGATGGGTTACGGGTAGATAGATTGGATGGGTTATGTATGGATTGGTGGATGTATCAGATGGGTAGGTGAACGGATGGATGGATGAATAGATGAATGGGTGGGTGTATTGATAGATGAATGGGTGGGTGGATGTATTGAATGGGTAGACGAATGGATGTATTGGATGGGAAGGTGGATGGATAGGTAGGTAGATGATTGGGCTGGTAGATGGATGGATGGACGGATAGATGGATGGATGGACAAATGGCCGTGTAGATGGATGGATGGGATGGATGTATGGGTGGGTGGATGCATGGATTGGATGGGTGGAAGGATAGGTGGATTGGATGGGTGGAAGGATAGGTGGATTGGATGGGTGGAAGGATAGGTGGATGGGTGGATGGATAGATGGGTGGGTGGATTAATCAATGGATTGATGGATGGATGAATGGATAGATGAGTGGATACATGGTGGATCGAAGATGGATGGGTGTACTGATATACAGATGCATGTATGTGTATGGGTGTACTGATTTACAGATGTATGTATGTGTATGAATTTATGTACATATATAAGTATGTAGGTACATAATAAATATGTACATGTATGATATAAGTATGTATGAACATGTATGTATGTATGTATGTCTGTCTGTATGTATGTATAGTATGTATGTATGTATGTATGTATGTATGTATGTATGTATGTATGTATGTATGTATGTATGTATGTATGTATGTATGTATGTATGTGTAGGCAGGCAGTTAGGTAGGTAGGTAGGTAGGCACGTAGGCAGGCAGGCAGCTAGGTATGTAGGCAGATAGGTAGGTAGGCAGGTAGGTAGGTACGATTGTAGGCATGGATGGGAAAATGTATTGTGCAGATTTACTGATTAACGTAGATTGGCCAAGAAAAACAAAACACGAGAAGAAACAAACACGACAACAACAACAAAAAAGACCATTCGGTCAGGTAGAAGGACCTACCAGTATCGCTCTTCTCCAAGACCTCGACCTTAACCCCAGGTAGCAAACTCAGCTCGCCGGTCTCCTGTGCCTGGTAGTCTGCCACTACCATGTAACATTCCAGCTTCTTGGGCTTGGAGATCTTCTCCGCCTTCTGCTCTTTGGGGCCTTTGGACTTCCTGTAGTCATTGAAAGAGCGTTTAAGTTTTTTGGGAGTCAACTTGCGTCGAAGTACATCCATGAGGAGGACGGAAAAATATAACTAGCGGGGTGTTTTATTTCCTTTTATGTTCTTTTTTTTGGTTCTTTACACATAGCTGTTCTTTCGAGGATGCCATTGCAATACAGACATGGTGGTAATAAATCCTTCAATATCACCACACAAACAACACAAAACGTAAAAAGTTCACGGAAAAACGAAAATTTGAAAATATTATACCATAAGATAACAGTAAAGTAATAGATAACAAGCTAGGGCGAATTCACTCTTAATGGTCCTCATTGAATTTCCTGTTGAATGTATAAGGAAGTTTATAGTCGACGCTAAAACTGGCACGCACTATGGTATGTATTTCTCTATTTGCCAAACAGTGTACGATACACATAGCAGGGGTGTACGTCACCGAGTGAATACACTGTTTTAATGGTGATCATTGCTCCTGACTATTATTCGTATACTTAACACAGGATCAAACACTTCAACCAGGATCTCAGTTCCTAGGAAAAAAAGTGCTCTTGAGTGATAACGGTGCCATCACGCGCGCGCGTGTTTGTCTCTGTGTGTGTGTGTGTGTGTATGTGTGTGTGTGTGAGCAGCGCGCGGTGTACATGAAGATGAAAAATATCGAAAAATACGTCATTCATCTGATCTATAAAGTGGATAATAAAAAGAGCAGGAGGGAGAGTGGGAGAATTGGGGTACACGAATGCGACATAGTATTTAAATTCAAATACTATATTTCATCCCAGAGGGAAATTTGGTTAAAATACAAGGCATATCAGAGAGAGAGAGAGAGAGAGAGAGAGAGAGAGAGAGAGAGAGAGAGAGAGAGAGAGAGAGAGAGAGAGAGAGAGAGAGAGAGAGAGAGAGAGAGAGAGAGGGGGAGAGGGAGCGAGGGAGAGGGAGAGAGATAAAGAGATAAAGAGAGAGAGAGAGATAAAGAGAGAGAGACAGATAGACAGACACAGAGAGAGAGACAGACAGACAGACACAGACAGACAAACAGACAAAGAATCAGACAGAGAACTAGGCTGATTAAATGACATTTATAGGTCAAGATGACCTAATTTCCCCAAATCTTCTCCATGTACATTCTGGTGTTGTCACTGTAGCCCAATTTTCCAGGGCCTAAGTACTCTGCCCAAGTCACAAATCACAGCAAAGGTGATGCACCACTGGCGTGTCTCCGCATGACAAAACAAAGCCAGGGTAAAAGAAAGGGCAGCTCCAAGGAAATTACATATTCCTTGAAGGACAAAGCTTTAATAATAATAATAATAATAATAATAATAATAATAATAATAATAATAATAATAATTATATAGAAGAAGAATGAGAAGAAGAAGAAGAAGAAGAAGAAGAAGAAGAAGAAGAAGAAGAAGAAGAAGAAGAAGAAGAAGAAGGATGAATAAGAAAGAAGAAGAAGTACTACATACTCTCAAGGCGGTGTGTGATATATATAACATGTTATGAAATGTTAATACCCGAATACCAAGCAAATGGGCAGTTTAATAATATAATTACGCGACGACCTAAGACGAAACAAACAACCTGAAAATTCTGGTTCGGTTCGTTCACAAACGAGATTTGAGGAAGTGCTAGCGCCGAAATGAGTTTCAAGATAAATTATATATCATCTAATCAACTCCAGTTAAGACGCGGGCTTCGGTCACGCGCCCTCACTACCGAGATGCGCAGGCCATAATGCGGTGTTTCTCGCCAAATTCACCGGCCTCGCAAGTCGGAGTTCTGACTGAAAAGTAAAAGATGGTCAGGAGTTGTTGTTTTTTCTTCTTTCAGAAACGCACATTTTTACTTGAATCTTCTTGCAGTTAGACAAAAGTTTATTTGGACAGTTTGATCTACTTGGGTTTTTTTTGGGAGTAGTAAAGCAATCATTTAGATCTAGTTAGGATTTTCTTGGAGATATGCATGTAGGTCATTGATTCTTAACCAAAGGGGGGATTTCAGAGTTTTAGAAGGGGGGGGATCACACCCATAGATTGGTACTGTAGACTCTATTACGGTATTGTGAATATATTATGTTTTGAGACAGACAAGTTTGGAAAGGGGAGAAAGACGTTTTGACATATGGTGAAATGGTGCATGTCCCAAACAAGGTTGGGAACTATTGACTTAGGTAGATGATAGATTTTCTTGGGAAAGACGTTTTGACATATGGTGAAATGGTGCATGTCCCAAACAAGGTTGGAAACTATTGACTTAGGTAGATGGTAGATTTTCTTGGGAAAGACGTTTTGACATATTGTGAAATGGTGCATGTCCCAAACAAGGTTGGAAACTATTGACTTAGGTAGATGGTAGATTTTCTTGGGAAAGACGTTTTGACATATGGTGAAATGGTGCATGTCCCAAACAAGGTTGGAAACTATTGACTTAGGTAGATGGTAGATTTTCTTGGGAAAGACGTTTTGACATATGGTGAAATGGTGCATGTGCCAAACAAGGTTGGGAACTATTGACTTAGGTAGACGGTAGATTTTCTTGAAGTAAAATAAAAATTTACTTAAATTTCATTGAGTAGAACGACGGATTGTCTTCAATTAAAACAAACATTTACGTGACTTTTTTGTGTGAGTAAAACAGACATGTATCTAGATGTTCATTGAGATGCGGATTTTATCGAGTAAAAAAAACCCATTTAATTGCGTTCAAGAAGATAAACGAAACCCTTGATGTTCTGGAAGCAGTGTGTACGACATCAATTACTACAATCGGAGATAAACGAAAATAAGGAAATCCAAAAATTTTAGTGCACTTTGTATACGCTCAAGTTTTAAAACATACATAATGTGTATTCGGGCAAAAATTGAAAAGATTTCTATTCAAACCCTGAGATTAAGAAAGCCACAAATGTCGAATGCGGATAGAGAAAATGTGTGTATTTGCCAGTTCCATCGCAATTTACCGCATCTACCATATTAATAATATTATTATCATTTAACGATCTCGTGATGAATTCAGATGAATCAGCAAGATAGAAAACACATCATGTGAAAAAGTGAAGGGAAAGAATCAGGACTTACCAGTAGCCCTACCCCCCCCCCCCCCACACACACACACCAAACCCCTAACGAACCGATAGAAACAGTGTACCACCAGCTAGCAAACACCTTGAGCTAACACATCGACCAACGAAGGACTGATTGCTAATCCGCTCACACCCCTGGACACTGTGTCAACGCGACCGCCATGCCTCCAATTTCCTTGAACACAAAAAACCAAACCCAACGAAACAAGAAGATTAAATAATATGAGAAAACATCCATACACACTGACTTGAATTATCACTCAAATCTCTGAGAACCTGAAAGAAAAGCACACGTTGAGATTTCAACTCCTTCACGTTCAGTCACCATTAATTAACAGCAACACTGAATTCATAATATACCCAAAACACCGTCCATCGAATGAATAACGCACGCATTTCACCATCACAGAGCTGTTGTCTAATTTTAATTTCCGCACCCTTGTGCATGCGCTCCCGAATCGCAGCACACAACTTCCTACGTCCAACAGTAACCCACATCTCGAACTACTCACGATGCAATACGTCCACACTAGAAACAAACAAAACACAAAAACAACCAAACCACCGACTTTCGTTTCAAGAGGATGAGGATCTGGTGCAGAGGCATTCTAACTCCACTTTGTTGACCTACCTTTTAAACGGAACAGCGGCTTAGATGGTAGACACGCGCAAGAGAACATTGTATGTTGACACAGGCTGCAATGCAATGATACTGTAACTACACAGCATTCTGTGTGTCTACGTTTTATAGAATCCGTGATAGTGCATCTGCGCATTAATGAATCGGTATCTTCTGTAAGTAACCTTTCACACACACAAACAAACCAACTATTATCAAGCTTTACCCATGCCACCCCCATGCGGTAATCTCTTGAGGTGCAACATAATATTGTGTCGATGCATGTACTCGCAACCTCCACTATTTTTCATAAATTTCAGAAAGCTAAATTAACCTTTTTAATTTATCCTCGACCACATTACGACACCAATAGAAAGAGAGCGAGAGAGAGAGAGAGAGAGAGAGAGAGAGAGAGAGAGAGAGAGAGAGAGAGAGAGAGAGAGAGAGAGAGAGAGAGAGACAGACAGACAGACAGACAGACAGACAGACAGACAGACAGACAGACAGACAGATTGCTTGTTTCATTGAAATTTACCCCCCCCACCGGATATGGTGATCTCAGTGTGAATAAAGAGGAAATAGTAAGATGAATAAATATAAACGGAAGAGGGAAAGAAAAGAACTAGGACCTACCAGCATCCACCAAACATCAACAAAGACAGAGTGATAAAAACAGAAAATACAACATGGAGAGAGGGAAGGACGGAGGGAAGGACGGAGAGAGAGAGAGAGAGAGAGAGAGAGAGAGAGAGAGAGAGAGAGAGAGAGAGAGAGAGAGAGAGAGAGAG
>JAXRKP010000031.1:75000-127500 GCA_037039925.1 Doris montereyensis | reverse complement strand
TACTACTACTATTACTACTACTACTACTAGTACTATTACATGCTATAATGACGACCACGAGTACTAATGGCAAATACATGTACTACATTTCTTGCTACATGCTATAGTGACGACTACAACAATGATAAAAATGTACTACATTTCTTGTTACATGCTATAGTGACGACTACAAACAATGGTAAATACATGTACTTACACTTCTTGCTACATGCAATAGTGACGACTACAACAATGATAAATACATGTACAATGCTATAGTGATGACTACAAACAATGGTAGATACAAACTACATGCTATAGTGACGACTACAATGGTAAAACAATGGTAGACTACATGGTACATACGCTTCTTGCTACATGCTATAGTGACGACTACGAGCAATGGTAAATACATGCACTGTATTTCTTGTTACATGCTATAGTGACGACTACGAACAATGGTAAATACATGTACTACACTTCTTATTACATGCTATAGTGACGACTACGAACAATGGTAAATACATGCACTGTACTTCTTGTTACATGCTATAGTGACGACTACGAACAATGGTAAATACATGTACTACACTTCTTGTTACATGCATAGTGACGACTACGAACAATGGTAAATACATGTACTACACTTCTTGCTACATGCTATAGTGACGACTACGAACAATGGTAAATACATGTACTACACTTCTTGCTACATGCTATAGTGACGACTACGAACAATGGTAAATACATGTACTACATTTCTTGCTACATGCTATAGTGACGACTACAAACAATGGTAAATACATGTACTACACTTCTTGCTACATGCTATAGTGACGACTACAAACAATGGTAAATACATGTACTACATTTCTTGCTACATGCTAAATAGTACTTACGACTACAACAATGATAAATACATGTACAGGTTACACTTCTTGCTACATGCTATAGTGACGACTACAACAATGATAAATACATGTACTACACTTCTTGCTACATGCTATAGTGACGACTACAACAATGATAAATACATGTACTACACTTCTTGCTACATGCTATAGTGACGACTACAACAATGATAAATACATGTACTACACTTCTTGCTACATGCTATAGTGACGACTACAACAATGATAAATACATGTACTTATTTCTTGCTACATGCTATAGTGACGACTACAAACAATGGTAAATACATGTACTACATTTCTTGCTACATGCTATAGTGACGACTACAAACAATGGTAAATACATGTACAACACTTCTTGCTACATGCTATAGTGACGACTACAACAATGATAAATACATGTACTACACTTCTTGCTACATGCTATAGTGACGACTACAAACAATGGTAAATACATGTACTACACTTCTTGCTACATGCTATAGTGACGACTACAAACAATGATAAATACATGTACTACACTTCTTGCTACATGCTATAGTGACGACTACAACAATGGTAAATACATGTACTACACTTCTTGCTACATGCTATAGTGACGACTACAACAATGATAAATACATGTACTACACTTCTTGCTACATGCTATAGTGACGACTACAACAATGATAAATACATGTACTACACTTCTTGTGATACATGCTATAGTGACGACTACAAACAATGGTAAATACATGTACAACACTTCTTGCTACATGCTATAGTGACGACTACAACAATGGTAAATACATGTACTACACTTCTTGCTACATGCTATAGTGACGACTACAAACAATGGTAAATACATGTACTACACTTCTTGTTACATGCTATAGTGACGACTACAAACAATGGTAAATACATGTACTACACTTCTTGTTACATGCTATAGTGACGACTACAACAATGGTAAATACATGTACTACACTTCTTGCTACATGCTATAGATGACGACTACAACAATGGTAAAAAACATGTACTACACTTCTTGCTATGCTAAAAAACTGGACAAATCAAACCCGTACACGAAAACCCGGGACTTTGAGACATGTACTACACTTCTTGCTACATGCTATAGTGACGACTACAAACAATGGTAAATACAGGTACTACACTTCTTGTTACATGCATTTACGGACTTAAATACTTTTTCTTGTTACATGCTATAGTGACGACTACAAACAATGGTAAATACATGTACAACACTTCTTGCTACATGCTATAGTGACGACTACAAACAATGGTAAATACATGTCCAACATTTCTTGCTACATGCTATAGTGACGACTACAAACAATGGTAAATACATGCAACATTTCTTGCTACATGCTATAGTGACGACTACAAACAATGGTAAATACATGTACAACACTTCTTGCTACATGCTATAGTGACGACTACAAACAATGGTAAATACATGTACAACACTTCTTGCTACATGCTATAGTGACGACTACAAACAATGGTAAATACATGTACTACACTTCTTGCTACATGCTATAGTGACGACTACAAACAATGGTAAATACATGTACTACACTTCTTGCTACATGCTATAGTGACGACTACGGACAATGGTAAATACATGTACTACTTCTTGCTGCATGTTATAGTGACGACTACGGACATTAACTAACCGCCGAATCCCCAATCAGGCACAAAGATGAGACAAATACAAACGGGGAAAAAAACAAAAGGAAAAAAAAAATGCTGGACAGAATCAAACCCGCCACGAAAACCCGGGACTTTGATATGACTTGATTTACCCACATCCACAACTACGGTGATCTTGAGGGTTTGGTAGGATTTGTAATTTTGCCAAGGGATCATTAATGTGCACAGAGTGTTGTGATCTGCATAGGTCTCGATCCACCTACCTGGACCCGGGGGATTTTTGATCGGACCAAAAAAGGAGTCGAGAAAATTTTTCAACCGTCGGCGGGACTTGAACCCATGACTTTTGAGTCCTTACCTCCGGACTTTTGAGTCCCCTTCGAGTCGACACCCAATACGTCGATTGCGAAATGTGCCAATGCTAACCACGCTCCATAGATTCGAAGTCCGCTCTCTTTTTTTGGCAAGGAGAAGGGTCTCGACATGGAGGACGGAGAGAGAGAGACAGATATAGAAAGAGAGAGAGAGAGAGAGAGATATGAGAGAGAGAGAGAGAGAGAGAGAGAGAGAGAGAGAGAGAGAGAGAGAGAGAGAGAGAGAGAGAGAGAGAGAGAGAGAGAGAGAGAGAGAGAGAGAGAGAGAGAGATAATAAATTCACTCTTTATCGCTTCCTCCATCAGGCCAGAGAACGCAATGAGACGGTGGTCCAGTCCTCTTGATTGGCTTCATATTGGGGCAAAATGGAGGCGGGGGGTGTTATTGTTGTTGTAAGAAATGGGCCTCCCTTTCCACCCACACCCCTATTTTAAAGGCTAAAACATTTAGGTTCCAAGGCCAAGAGGAGGGGGGTGAGTGAGGGATGAGACCCTCAATACCAATACCTAATCAGTGGGAAACGGTCAACAGGTTCATGTTTGCTGAGATTCAGGGCCCAATTCTATTTCCTGGTCTCACAATGCTCAAACCTGATTTAGTTATGTTAAATAGTCATCGTAAGTTTGCCACTCCACTTCACGCCACAGTTGGTTTTGAAAAATCCGAGAAGCTAGCAACACATTAGGGATCACACAATTACACACTGGTAGATAGCTTTCCTTCTGGCAGCCAATAGGTTTTGTTTGTTCGTTTGTTTCACTGATTTTCACTACTTCCACTAAACGCGGTGATCTCACGGAAATTTAGGAAGGAGTCTAACAGCAAGATGACACACGTGTGTGTATAAGAGAGAGAAATGAAAGAAGTAGGATCCACAAGTAAATATACAGTCAATTACCTAACTGCATTCTTACAGCCAAGAGGTCCATCCTTGCCACCCTCCTAACCCATTCCTTATAAAAAGATGTAACTTTTAAAGACATAGATCTTTTTTTTTTGAAAAGGAAGAAGAGAGCATGGTAAATAAACATGCAGACAGACAAAGAGACAGATAGACAAATATACAAATATAAATATACCTACATACACATATATGCATGTACAAGAGAGAGAGAGAGACAACTTTTAGAGAGAGAGAGAGCTTTGAGAGAGAGAGAGAGAGAGAGAGAGAGAAGAGAGAGAGAGAGAGAGAGAGAGAGAGAGAGATCTGTTCCTGTGTCAGTGTGTGTGTGTGTTATGTGGAGAGATTGCAAATAAAAAAATTTGCAGACCGAGAGCCAACTATCTCGTCAATGAACCTGAACCGCAGGCTCTTGTTAATGGGAAAACTTGATGATTGTCATCAACTGACAAGAGGGGCACGCTTGGGCTAAATACAACGAACTGGTGTACGTGTGTATGGGGTAGGTGTGCGTGCGTTCCTGTCTGATCGAAATGTGTTGTGATAGAAATGGATGGAAAGGGGGGGGTGGCTATAATAAAACCGCATTAGAGCAATAACGACATGGGCGGCAGGCAAGCATGTCTCACACAGCGTTTTGGGTTTGCTTTGGGGGGCGGAGGTAACATATTATTGAAAACACTATATACATGAAAATATCAGTACTGCAGGCCCATGTTTCTAACTGATTCAGGGACTCAATTATTAAAAGCTAATAAAAAATTGATTTAAGTCAAGTAAATAGTCATCGTAAGTTTGCTAGTTTACTAAGTGTTCGTTTGCGAGAAATCATAGCTGGATTTAAGCACTAAGCATATTATGGTAGGTCTGAGTGAGTTGAGCCAAAAGAGAAAAGAACTTGACAATTCCTAAACTGATTCATCTAAAAAGTTTCGAGGGGAATATCGTGGTCCAGAGGTAAGGTGCCTCTGCCCTCAACAAGAAGGCCGTGGGTCCGACAGGTTGACACATTTTCTTAGAATTGTTTGCTGTAAAACACTATTCTTCCTATCCAGACAGACAGATATAGATAGATAGATAGATAGATAGCTGGATGGACGGATGGATAAATGGAGGTGCAAATATAAATATAAAAATATCAAGAAATAAAATTATTTATCTCAAGGCAAAAACATCAAATGGCCCATCTCAAGGCAAAAACATCAAATGGCCTATCTCAAGGCAAAAACATCAAATTGCCCATCTCAAGGCAAAAACATCAAATGGCCCATCTCAAGGCAAAAACATCAAATGGCCCAATGTGAAAGAAACCTTTGTGGCAGTCCAAACAAATAATCATCAGTGGGAACAGTACTCACATCAGCATAGTACCGTTGTGTGAGTTGTTTGTGCTTACTTGTGTCACTTATGGCAGTGGTGGTATATGTGATGTCTCAACTTTGATTTGATTTTACAACTTTTAAGTGATCTCCGGGGCTTTGGAGGATTTTTAATCCCCCCCACCCCGGGCTGCCCTACTGTAAACTGTCAAGGTATCTTTAACGCGCAAAGAGTGTTGTGATCTGCACTATCATGGGCCTCCTTTTTATCGTCGGGCTAAGATGGGACTACATGTCGATCCACCTTCCTGTATCAGAGGGGAGGGATGTTTTACTTGTAGAAAACAAACTCGAGAAAAGTTTTCAGCTGTTGGGTTTGAACCCTTGACCATTTGGTTGAGAGGCTGACACCTTGCCTCTGGAAGAACACTGAATCCCCTGTGATAACCATAACTTTGATTTCATCATTCAGATTTATTGTAATGGCTGTATATTTTTTTTACTTTCGTGACCTCAGAAGACAACGAATTTTGTGTAATTTTAATTGTGACATTGATAACCCATAATAATAGTAATCCTGAACGTGCCCCGGTGTTTGTCTCTTTGAGACCACTCCCATGAAACTGACCCATCCCTTTTTGAATGCCACAAATTGAAAAACCTACGCAAGAAGCTACTTCCCGAGAAACCTGATACTTGAAACACTATTTATAGAACCCTACAAGAGATGGGAAACACCTGCAGATACCACGACATGGCATTGGGCCGAAGGACAAATTATGTAGAAGCGCTGCTGGATCAGTAACAACAACATAACCCATAATATAACTGATAATATCTGCATTAATCATTTCGTCACTATTCTTATGATCATGATAGAGGCTATAGTTGTTACGTTGTCACTATTCTTACAATCATGGTAGAGGCTAGTTGTTAGGTTGTCACTATTCTTACTATCATGGTAGAGGCCATAACTGTTAGGTTGTCACTATTCTTACTATCATGGTAGAGGCCATAGCTGTTATGTTGTCACTATTCTTCCTATCATGGTAGAGGCTATAGCTGTTACGTTGTCACTATTCTTCCTATCATGGTAGAGGCTATAGCTTGTCACTATTCTTACCATATTGTGGTAGAGGCCATAGTTGTCTATTCTTACCATGGTAGAGGCCATAACTGTTAGGTGTCACTATTCTTACTATCATGGTATGTTACGTTGTCACTATTCTTACTATCATGGTAGAGGCCATAGTGTTACGTTGTCACTATTCTTATATGATCATGGTAGAGGCCATTCTTACTATCATGGTAGAGCCATGTTATGTTGTCACTATTCTTATGATCATGGTAGAGGCCATAGCTGTTACGTTGTCACTATTCTTACTATTCTTCAATCATGGTAGAGGCCATAGCTGTTACGTTGTCACTATTCTTACTATCATGGTAGAGGCCATAGCTGTTACGTTGTCACTATTCTTCATGGTAGAGGCTATCACTATTCTTATGATCATGATAGAGGCCATAGCTGTTACAATATTCTTATGTCATGTCACTATTCTTTCTTACTATCATGGTAGAGGCCATAGCTGTTACGTTGTCACTATTCTTCCTATCATGGTAGAGGCCATAGTTATTACGTTGTCACTATTCTTACTATCATGGTAGAGGCTATAGCTGTTATGTTGTCGTATTCTTACTATCATGGTAGAGGCTATTCACTATTCTTAAAATCATGGTAGAGGCCATAGTTGTTACGTTGTCACTATTCTTACTATCATGGTAGAGGCCTTATAGTTGTTACGTTGTCACTATTCTTACTATCATGGTAGAGGCCATTCTTAAATCTGTTACGTTGTCACTATTCTTACTATCATGGTAGAGGCCATAGCTGTTACGTTGTCACTATTCTTACAATCATGGTAGAGGCCATAGCTGTTACGTTGTCACTATTCTTACAATCATGGTAGAGGCCATAGTTGTTACGTTGTCACTATTCTTACAATCATGGTAGAGGCTATAGTTGTTACGTTGTCACTATTCTTACAATCATGGTTAGGCCATATCATTGTCACTATTCTTACAATCATGGTAGAGGCCATAGTTGTTACGTTGTCACTATTCTTACAATCATGGTAGAGGCCATAGTTGTTACGTTGTCACTATTCTTCCAATCATGGTAGAGGCCATAGTTGTTACGTTGTCACTATTCTTACAATCATGGTAGAGGCCATAGTTGTTACATTGTCACTATTCTTACAATCATGGTAGAGGCTATAGTTGTTACGTTGTCACTATTCTTACAATCATGGTAGAGGCCATAGTTGTTACGTTGTCACTATTCTTACAATCATGGTAGAGGCCATAGTTGTTACGTTGTCACTATTCTTACAATCATGGTGTCACTTGTCACACTATTCTTCCTATCATGGTAGAGGCTATAGCTGTTACGTTGTCACTATTCTTCCTATCATGGTAGAGGCTATAGCTGTTATTCGTTGTCACTATTCTTACTATCATGGTAGAGGCCATAGTTGTTACGTTGTCACTATTCTTACTATCATGGTAGAGGCCATAGCTGTTACGTTGTCACTATTCTTACTATCATGGTAGAGGCCATAACTGTTAGGTTGTCACTATTCTTACTATCATGGTAGACGCCATAGCTGTTACGTTGTCACTATTCTTACTATCATGGTAGAGGCCATAGCTGTTACGTTGTCACTATTCTTATGATCATGATAGAGGCCATAGCTGTTACGTTGTCACTATTCTTACTATCATGGTAGAGGCCATAGCTGTTACGTTGTCACTATTCTTATGATCATGATAGAGGCCATAGCTGTTACGTTGTCACTATTCTTATGATCATGATAGAGGTCATAACTGTTAGGTTGTCAATATTCTTATGATCATGATAGAGGCCATAACTGTTAGGTTGTCACTATTCTTACTATCATGGTAGAGGCCATAGCTGTTATGTTGTCACTATTCTTCCTATCATGGTAGAGGCTATAGCTGTTACGTTGTCACTATTCTTATGATCATGATAGAGGCCATAGCCTTTACGTTGTCACTATTCTTACAATCATGGTAGAGGCCATAGCTGTTACGTTGTCACTATTCTTACAATCATGGTAGAGGCCATAGCTATTACGTTGTCACTATTCTTCCTATCATGGTAGAGGCTATAGCTGTTGCGTTGTCACTATTCTTACAATCATGGTAGAGGCCATAGCTGTTAGGTTGTCACCGAGGCGAGCTTACTATTTGAACCACTAGCCCGATGTGGCGGACTGCTGCGATGCGAGTCCATTGCACTGTGTATTACTATTACTGACATCGTTTTTCCTACAGCGTTAAGTCCGAATACACAGTATGGGGCAGGCGTCTTTATTGACTGCAGCGCCATTCTACTACTACTTCTATTAGCCCATGGAAATGGTTCTTACAAACAGGGGTTTAATTAGCTTTAGAGGCATAACCAAATGATGAAATGCAATACTTTCACATTGAAGCCTCTAGAGATACTTTCACATCTATCGCGTGCGTGCGTTGTATAATTTTCTCCAAATTCTGGCTTCCAACAACCACCACGACTTACATACTGACACAAGAAAAGACAACTCACACACAGTCTTCTCCTTCTCATTACCCTACCAACGTGAGTACTGTTCACACCCTTGACAATACTGGGGCTATACCGTAAATATTTTCAGTGTGGGATCAAAAAGAAATGTGAAGAAGGGCCCTGGAATAAAATGTTCAACCACAAAAGAGAAAAGAAAAAGTGGCAGAGTTATAAAAAAAACAAATGTTTTTAAAGTTTACAAAATTCAAACTTGATTCAAAGATGGATTTAAGGATGTATTTTTTTTTTTTATAGAAGTGACCAAGAAAGAAGATAAAAATTGCACACACGGCAAGGAACAAAAGCAAAAAAAAACCCCCAAAAGAATGGGTATTTATGAGGTGTGTTCATAATACTGAACTTCTCATACAAAGGATCATAATCTATCCCGCTAATTAGGAGACTTTTTCCACTGTATGAGCAAGCAAATTCTTAACTATTTCTATTCCTCAAAAGCGGTAGGGAGAAGTTCCGATGAGGCCATATGTGAGTAAGGAATAAAATTATTTTAAAATACAAATTACAAGAAGAATTGATATACCCATCAAATTTTTTTTTTTAACGTGATTAGTATAATTATATGCTTACAACTTTACCATTTCAAATTCCTCCTTACAGTCCAAAACCGTTTGTTTTCATTCCCATAAAAGTAAATACATGTATTTCATGCCCCAGAATGAAAAAAAGAAAGAAGTCCTGAAATATAGCGTGCTGTCAACTGTTTTTAATGAAAGATTTCTTGTAAACTGAAGTTAAGGAAAATCAAGCCAAAAACAGAAAAGCCTTTCACCAAAGGTGAGAGTGAAGGGAATCATTAAAACATAAAAGTAAATAACAAAGGAAAACCCTTTGAGAAAGATGATAGCAATTCAAAACAAAGAAAACCCTTGAAAAGCAAATGGACAATACTCACCCTACACCAGTTAAAGAAAATCTTTTTAGAGACAATTTTCTCCTTTCAGGTTTACAGCTATATGAACAATTATGAGACAGGAAAACCCGTTGGTTTCATCAAAAGATCTAGGTGGTATGTTCCAGAATATTTAATAGGGTAATCGTTCAATCTGTACTAAGCAATAGTTAATATAGTGTTATATACTATTTCACTCCATAAAAACACAATATTGAGCTGAGCTTGTGATTCAAATTCATCTTTGAACTGAGTTTACAATACAAATAGCAAAGAAACCCTCAAAATTGTGCTTTGACATTTGGTGTCAGTTTCACAATGAAAACAAACATTTAGAAACACACAGCATGTTAATAACAGAACATAACAAAACAACCCCTCCTGTCACCTAAGTGACCCCCTCCCCCTTAAAACCCCCCAAAAATGAAGCTAAATTATTATACATTATTGCTACTTTAAATTAAATGTCAACACGTCTTAGATTGGAACCATAACACAAATATGTGAATTTCAAGCTAGGCTTGCTTTGCTCCTCTGTTCTTACTGACAGAGTTTCATATATGTTTAAGTTAATCATTGTATCCCTTGAAGTCAAATCACATGAATCTGAAAGGTGTAATATTGATACAATAAGCAATTTAAAGAATGGTACCTTCTATTACTCGGAGAATTTGGGAAAGGCTGGGTTAGGTGTTTTAAATTTTAGTATGCAGAAAAATTTTAATTGAACAATGACTTACCCTTCTGTTTTAGGGGGATCTAAATCATCAGGATCAACTTCAAAAAATTCTAAAACTTGTTCGCAATTAGAGATGTGCAGGGGAAGAGTGATAAGTGTCTACAATAAAAAAAAACAGAGGGATAAAATCTGTGGTGAATAACATATATATATGATAAACAAAAACAACAAAATCATTAAAAAAAAAAAGCAAAGAAAGATAAAAGTCAACAAAATTGTTACATCTTCAGTATTTGAGTGAGACGGAACTCAAAAGGTCAAAGAAACAAATCATATTCAGAGAAAAAATTGCCATCAATGAACAGCATAAATGACATTATGATGGTGGTGATGGCTGTACAGGGCAACAACATCAGACTGACTTAAGCAAAGGGAGACTTATAGATAACCAATTAAATCATTTTGTTTCTCTGTTTCAGTTGTCTGTAGAAGAGGCAGTCGCCAGCAGCATCTATCATTCACATTTTCCAAAGCACATTTTCAACCATTCTTTTTGTCCCAAGATTTTATAAGTCAAGGTGTCGGTGGCATATTTATATTGGTTAGATTGCTGAACTTAGCACCATGGGGTCCTGGGTTCAAATCCTAGAAATGCTAGCTCCGGCGTTGTGTTACTTGGAAAGACACTTCACACATTTTCCCTACTCGATGCAGCTAAAAATGAGTACCAGAAACAACTTGGGAGTAAAACCTACAATAGACTAGCATCCTGTCCAGAAGGTGATTATTATAACCTGGGATATATACCACCAAGGAAAATTCTCCAGCCAGCCATAGCCTGGCCTTTTCTCTAGAAGTAGACACTAAAGTAATCCCAAACTTTTGGTGATTGCTTCTATTTCTTGACACCATGTGTGTTCGGGCAGCCTCTTCTGCCTTGCAGGACCCAAGTCAAACCAAAATAGGACCAAACATGTTTTTTCACTCTAAAGGAATTATTTTCAGACACATCTTAAAAGATTAAACAAACAAGAACGGATTAAACTGAGCACTTTTTGCTTTAAAAGAAAAACGATCATACCATTTTCCATTCATATCACTGTAACATGATATGTACAAAGCCAAGGAAATAACGGAGAAACATTCACAGTAATGAAAGTGCTTGCCAAGAGATAGGCAAGCATGCGGCTTGCTATCAAATATAAGCACATCGCAGGGCTGCCCTGCTCGTGAGAAAGCAGAATGGTGGTACCCTGCTTAGCGCTCCAGACATTCAATGGAAAATCGATTTGAATCTTCATTTAGGAGCTAGATATACTAAGGACGTGTGGCATCGGTGTCCGAGCGGCTAGGCTGCCAGACTGGGGATTATGTGGGCCTGAGTTTGAGTCCTAGCAAAGCCAGGTCCGACATTATGTTCTTTGGGAAAGACACGTAACACGCATTTTCCCCACTCTACTCAGGTGCAAATGGGTACAAGCATTAGATTGGAAGTAAAAACCTGCGCCGGACTAGCGTCCTGGCCAGGAGGTGATTGTCACCTGTTCCACTTCATGTTATAGGAACTGGGATAAGCTCCGGCTCTATAGGCCTTGAAGGAACTTTTACTTGTTGTATACTAAGGACAATGATAGACATTGCACTTCTTTTAAAAAATCTGTACCTTGCAATAACTGTTGATCTCCCCAAGACGTTTTCATGGCAACATCTTTAATTTGACTTCGTCCCAAAGAAAATTTTTCCTTTGCAAGAGAAGATAAATTTGACTTTAAAACAAATTTAACAATGAACAATACTGATAAAGTATACAACTTCAAATAAAGCATGAATATCTTCAAAACTATTCAGCATATCTATAGAAAATATGTGTATATCTTTTATTCCGTAAGCACAAAAAATTGATGAATGAGTAAGGCATTGTGACAAAATCGTAATGTTGTGAGTTACAGTTTGTAAACATGATGGCACTGGTTCACACCACGACTGGCCTGGGTATTTTTTCATAACGGCAAACTCTTAGGAAAGGTACTTCACTTTGCTTTCCTCACTTAACTCAGGTGTAAATGAGTACCCAGCTACAAGGAGAGGAAAATCTTGTCAAAGTGTTAGTACAAAAAGCCTCAGGCTGCTATAATGTGTGCTCCAGGGAGTTGAGAAGAACTTTGAATGAAATGGCCTGCTGAGGGCTAAATTATGAACCTTTAGTTATGCAGGGATATGGCCTATAAATCCATCTTTATGTTTATTTATCTAATTCATTCATGTAACCATGCTCATAGTGTCATGCTACTGATAGTCAGTGATAACCGTGCTTACCTTGTAAATTTTATACGCATTGATGAATTTATCCAGGCATATTGTTTTCATATTTTCATTTTCCTGTGAAATTATGACTCCAATGTCCTTTCAGATGAATAAAAATGACTATTTAACTAAGCTATTTTGTTTGTGATAAAGCAAACGGTGTCATCCTTAAGGCTCAAGACATTCAATAGATAATCCATTTAAACCTTCATTTAGGAGGTAGATATATATACATCATGCGAAAGAAAATAACGGCATGCAATATTTTCACCAATTTCTAATGCAGCACTCCTTTTATCTTATTTTTTTTGTTAATTATATATATATGTGAATACAGATTGATTTTGATTTTATGAAAATACTTTCAAGTCTATGTAGAATTACCTGGTAAAAAGGAATTTCGCGTTTATTTGGATCCAACTGTGCCACCTTCAATTGGAAAGTTGTCCAACAATGTTGTCTGAAAAATATAATGATTTATGATAAATAATATATGACATTCATTGTAAAATCATTCATTTTGCCAATAACTATATCAGTGACATTTGTGAAACCATTATAAATGCAAAAGAACAAATGTAAACCCTCTGGTACAAATTATATGCCCAAAAATAATAAAAACATAAAAATTAATTTAAAACAAAACTGAAAAAACATGTATATATATACAGTGAACATAAATCTACATGTATACATATATGATGTCTATACTTCATTTTAGATCTTCTTGAAACATGACACGTTACTAGAATAAAATGAACAAAATCTCCATTTAAAACTTTACTTGGGGACAGGTCATGGCTTTGTGCCCAACAGGTTGAACATTTTCTGAAGTTTTTTCCAGTAAAACCCACCCCCTGGTCCAGGTAGGTGGATCATCACCTAATCCCATCAGACACACAGAGGTCCTGAGTTTAGATCACAACACTCTGTGCACGTTAAAAATCCCATAGTTATTTATATGACACAGTTGTTTGGTCCTTACCAAAAACAAACAAAAATCCTACCAAACAAAAACTGAGATCATCTTAGTTGTGGATACATATGGGGGGGTTAAATCAAGTTAAAGCAAAGTCGCATTATTGTTTAAGTTCATTTGAGCATAAATTAGCAAATGTGAATGTTCATAGGCATCTCTGTGTACTAAGTAGTGTTACCTGCAAATCAAAGAACCGACTGTATCGTCGATAGATGGTAAAACAGGATCCATCACTCCAATTGACTTTAACAACATAAACCTAACAACAACAAAACAATGATGGGGAATAAGATTAGACAAGCAGGCATAAGATTTGTATTTCAGGCAAATAATACAATATAGTAAAAGATGCATGAAAAAATATCTCTTTAAGATTGTTATTGCCCACAGAGCGAGAGCTTATCTCATTATTGTACCATATTTACTTAAATAGTTAAAGATTTGAAGATAAACCTGCAGATATTTTTTTTATTCAAGTGTAGACTACAGGACATAGCAAGTTATTTTTTGGTTTACATAGCTTAATTTTCAGACTATCCGACGATTATCAAAATATTACATCTGGCATTTAATGACTGATGTTGACATCACTTTTAATTCCCTAAAAGATATCATACATCAAGGTTTCCTCTTGCTCTATTATCAAAACTGTTCCTCACACTTATAATAATATAATAATTGACTACATCTGAATTCTTGAATAACACTGTCAGTGCACATGATTTTGAATGTAACCAAAGTCTGGTAATACAATGAATTTAACCAGTCTGGTAAGTAATACAATCAATTCAACCATAGTCTGGTAATACAATGAATTTAACCACAGTCTGATAATACAATGAATTTAACCACAGTCTGATAATACAATAAATTCAACAACAGTCTGGTAATAGAATAAAGTTAATCACAGTCTGATAATACAATGAAGTTAACCACAGTCTGGTAATACAATGAAGTTAACCACAGTCTGGTAATACAATGAAGTTAACCACACTCTGGTAATACAATGAAGTTAACCACAGTCTGATAATACAATGAAGTTAACCACAGTCTGATAATACAATAAATTCAACAACAGTCTGGTGATAGAATAAAGTTAATCACAGTCTGATAATACAATGAAGTTAACCACAGTCTGATAATACAATGAAGTTAACCACAGTCTGATAATATAATGAAGTTAACCACAGTCTGATAATACAATGAAGTTAACCACAGTCTGATAATACAATGAAGTTAACCACAGTCTGGTAATACAATGAAGTTAACCACAGTCTGGTAATACAATGAAGTTAACCACAGTCTGAATACAATGAAGTTAACCACAGTCTGGTAATACAATGAAGTTAACCACAGTCTGAATACAATGAAGTTAACCACATTCTGGTAATACAATGAAGTTAACCACAGTCTGGTAATACAATGAAGTTAACCACAGTCTGATAATACAATGAAGTTAACCACAATGTGGTAATACAATGCTGATTTTAAAGTGATGCTAACAAATTCTATTTTCCAAGTTTTTAGTGCTCACTGTTATTTTGCCGAGATTAAGTTCTGTTGGTAGTTTATTCCACAGCCTTACTGTACTTGGATAAAACAGATGGAGGTGACAATTCAATCAATATTTGAAGATTGGGCCATGTATGTTTGACAGCCTAATCTAGTTGTCCATGTATAAAGTCTTTATGAAAATCTATTAACAGAAAACAACCGATCATGAATAGCTTTGGGAAAATATCTATTATTCTATTTCTGGCTCTATGTATTAACTCTCAACGATTCCATTATTGGAATTTCAATCATCAGTGAACAATGCCACGCTCCAATTTGCTGTGGTCATAACTTAAATGTTGCTTGGCATTATTTAAGGTTTGTTATGTGTGTATGCTAATACAGAGATAATTTTCCCCCGAAAATATATTTTATCAAAATAATTTTTAAAGTAAGGAAAATAATAATAGTGTGTATAAATACTTAATTTGCTTCAAGTCTTTGTTTACTCTTGCCATATCAAATCCAGAAACAATATCATTTCCCATTGCTCAACTTTTAACAACAACTTTTTCGCTCAAAATGAAAACAATGCCTGATAAAGATTCTGGATACATTTCTTACAGTGTGTGTATTTGATTTCATGTTTAAGAAGATTATTAACCAAAAAATTGTTTTTGAACTTTCAAACCTTATTTTTGCTTTATTTTCTGCATTTCACTTTTATGATGAAATTTTTAGCTAAACATAGTTTTATTATTTTAAAACACTCGTAGTTAATTTTCGATACAGAAATTAGAGTCTAGATTAAAAGTGGAATTTTTTTCCTTAATGTTTGTGATTTACTGTTTGATTTTGTGATTATGTCTACATAGTGTTTATATGTATGTCATCATGTTAAAAAACTGTCAAAAACCCATAAAAAAACAAATCTACAGATATTTCTGAACAAAATGAGGGGTAATAGTAATCCATGATATCCTTGTTGCACTCAGTCTAAAATT
The DNA here is from genome assembly GCA_037039925.1 of Doris montereyensis. Lineage (NCBI taxonomy): Eukaryota > Metazoa > Mollusca > Gastropoda > Nudibranchia > Dorididae > Doris > Doris montereyensis. The sequence continues at coordinate 111,364 of JAXRKP010000031.1, read as the reverse complement.
ATTTGAAGTAAAAACGATGCAAAATCTTAACAAATTTTACAAGGAGAGAAAATCCTGGAATCATTGAGAGTTAAAATGATGTGGAACAGTGCTACTCAAACTATCTGATATGGTGGACCAGCAGTTCTTTATTTCAATGTGCCAGGGACCTGTATGTAAGCGAAACAAGTCAATCCAGCATAGAAAAAAATCGGTCAGATCTTCCAATCTCCACAAACTAGCAGATAATGGCTCGTGTAGTGCAACCAGTATGCGCACTTTGAGTACACTTTGAGAGGGCAAAAATTATGAAACAAGCAAAAGAAATATAGATAAGGATGACTTAGTCATCAATGTCCAGACCCACAACTTTGGCATCCTATGTAACACAGCAAATGTTTTCCTTCTTGTACAAAAATCAAATCACACCCTTTCGTGACTGAGTGAACACATGATATGATCAGTCTCAAACATGATGGTGAAAACTTACATAATGCTTGCTAGGAATCCGTCTTTTTCGACATCCACTACTTCTATGCTTTTTATAGTCTTGCCCATTGTTCCCTAGGAAATAAACAGAAAGTGAACAAATATCTTTGAAGTCTTTTATCCTATCACAGTCAGAAACATCAAAGAAAGCCATCAAACTTTTGAGTAATATGTGTAACAAAAAATTCTTCCTTGTGCCATGATTTGCTCTTGACTGTATTTTAAAGCAGGAACAATGAAATATTTTTTTGTCGATGAGTTATTGACTTTAATTTATTTTTGCAAGGTTCGTATCAATCAAAACACTTCACCCATCTAAATTGTTCTCCATTTCTGTATCATATGCCTGGAGTTCTCTGTTGACGAGCACAGCAACATCATCAACGTCGTGTATTCTACATCTCTATGCTAGAGATCTTTGTCGTGTAACTTTTTATATTCTATAAAAGTAAGTAAAGTTCCTTCAAGCTTATTATGACCCATAGAACCAAAGCGTATCTCAGTTTCCGTAGCATGAAACAAAACAGGATGCTAGTCTAGCGCAGGTTTTTACTCCCAAGCTAGTGATTGTGCCCATTTGCACCTGGATCCAGTGGGGTAAATGTGTGTTAAGTGTCGTTCCCAAAGAACATAACGTCAGATCTAGCTTTGTGAAGATTCCAACCCAGCACCTCATGATCCCAAGTCCGGCAGCCTAACCACTTGGCCACCAATATTTTATAGTATCTAGATCTATTTATACTAGATCTAGCCACTGTCATCATGTGACAGTATTGAGTACCTTAGTAAAGTAGATCTGCTCTAATCGAAAATAACATCTACCTGTAAACGGGTGACGTCACATTACTCATAAGAACAAGAGACTAGATCCAATCTAGATATAGTTCACTTAAAAGTGAAACCTATGATCTATCACTAAAACAACAAAATATATTATTAGTGCTAGAGCTAGTACTCTAGAGTGGTGTAACATAAACACAGCTACCTAAGGACCAGAAGAACGATATACCTATTTGTGTCAATAAAGCACCCTATGATGTTAGAGGATATCTAAAAATACTTCATCTTGTAATGAAAATGACCCATTCCTTAGGTGTAAACTGTGTATTTTGATTGTTGATGTGATGGAATGCTCCAAGTTTCCTATTTTATCAACATGGCCACTGTAATATATCGGTTTCGCGAGCCTATATTTAACAGCAAAACAACCACTGACTAGAAGTCAAAATATGATTACAACAAATACTTGTTAGATCTAGATCTAGAGTGGTGTAACGTCAGTAACGGCTATCTAAGGGCCAGAAGTAGAGGTCATGTAAAGAAAGGAAACTAATCAAACAGAACTGACCAGCTGTACTGATACAGTTATAGCCTTGCTAGATCTAGATCTAGATCTGTTGGCTATTGGGTGAATTATTGTATGGAAGAAACAATCATTTATAGTAAATTGAAATGAGAACTTTTATTGAAATATTAAAATGACTATATAGACATGATATAAAGAGAATATATTTATATAACAGACTGGGACAGAGGCGACACATATGGATCTAGATCTAGATTCTAGCTCTAAATTTTATAGATCTCTAGATCTAAATCTATCTAAGATAATAGACGATAAATCCAAGCAAATATATCCTGAATACAGCTCATCACTGTACCTGTAGCCTGTATAGATCCTATCTATAGTGGGAACTGGAATGGACAATACAACTTCAATTGTCTTCAAGTAACTAAATCTACAGTGTCTGTTGTAAATCTGGAGATCAAGCAAAGAAGTGTGTTTCATTTCCCTAAGTTGTTGTCGCTGTGGGAAAGCCCGAATGAAGTGACTCTTGTGTTTATTTTTGAAGTACTTCCTTGAAATTCCATCCTAGACTTTAAAAACTTGAAAACTAAAATTCAAAAATAAAAATAAAAATAAGAAAACGAAAGACTGGACTGACGAATAACTAATTAAACGCTTAGTTTACATGTTAATCAGTTGGATTTATTGATTCATTTCAATTTTAAAATAATTTCGTTTTCTTCTATCTACTTCTTTCTTGTTCACTTTCTTTTCTGCCTTTCAGCGGGATAGGTGTTAGAGTCTGAATGTTGTATCAACATCATGCATGCATGCGTCATCGTGTTCCATTAATTAAGTGTGTCATGATACCATTGACATCAGTAAAACAAACTCAGCAAACAAGCGATGGGAATGGAAATATAAAACAAAAAAAGTGGAATGAATGTAAGTGTCTTTTTGTTTTCATTCGTCTCTTCCACCTTTTCATCTGAATGGCTTGAAGTAAATTGACATGGTAGGCTTTAACATGTACTTTAAATGCTTTTCAATTTCAATTATCTTTATTGATCCTTTAAAAAAAGAAAATTATACTTGTGTTATCACAATTTCCGTTTGAAAAATAAAAGATAACATCAATGCATTCAAATTAAAAACAAATTTAAATTAGTTAATCATTAAATTTTAGATTTTAGGAAAAGTATACAAATATTCAAAGGCGGGTAAATAAATAATGCGGTGAAACAATATACATAAAAAAGATAGAATAATTATGGACAAATCAGTTAAGCTTCATACACATTCATTAACTTTGCATAAATCATTCATTCACCATCCATCGATTTACATTTCTTAAACATTGTGAGGAAAACGCCATTGTGCTTTCAAAGTAAGGTATGGTCAAACTTTTGTATGGCGCTAGGAAGAAAAGATCTAAAATATCTCTCAGTGCGGGATTTTAATTGTATAGTCGACCGCTTCTACTACTTGTTTCGGGTATGGAGAAAAGAGGGTGGGTGTTATCTTTAAGTACCTTCCTGAGTTTGATCTTGCATTGAATCTCATACAGATCTTCAAAGTTCTCCGGCTCTACATCACTTATGAGTTTCCTTTGTATTTCAGTGTCCTATTAAATTTCTTCTTTTCTCTATCTTCTTGTATTTCCTCCCCATGCAGTTATACTAAAAAATAATAATACTCTAATTATAATTAGAAACCGAATAAATGAATGTCATATAGATCTCGTCTACATCATTTTAGATATATAAAGTTTCATGCAATGCGTGCATGCTAGAAAATTTTGGATTTCACAGATATTTCTGATGAAAGCATTTTTTCTCTTATTTTTTTGTATATTCTGTTTTGAACTTCACAGCCTGTTATGATTAATTAATGAGAACGATTAAGAACGTAGGTGACAATCAATTGATAAACTCTTCACTAAAAACACTCAATAATGTAAACATATGGGTCAAAATGATATCAATCACTGCTATCTTGAAGTTTACATAATATTATAGACTATGGAAAATCATGTGCTTGTCGTTATCTTTTACAGTCCATCACACTACAACCTATTCATCTCAACACGACATAGATACATGTGGTTATAACCACCCCATAAGCACGAACATATGAACAACATGCATTATTATTGATAAAAATTGAGCATGTGACAGTTTATAGGGATTTATTCCCGTACCACACTTACTTGTAGGCCTCACATTTATGCTTTGTATCATTACTTCAAACAAGACGGGGGCGAATGAACAACCACTAGTGTAGTACCGTACCGTATTTAAGTTTTAGCGTCAATCCTGTACAAACTACTGACAAGAAATTGTTTTTAAAACACAACCAACAGAGAGAGAGAGAGACAGACAGACAGACAGAGATAGAGAAACAGAGACAGGCAGATATTGATAGAAAGACACAGACAGCAAACAGAGAATTTGTTTCATTGAATTTTATCTCGTCCACCACAGTTGTGATGCCAAGGTGAATTAAGAAGAAACAGTAAGATAAAAAGCAAATAAGTGTAACAAACAACTTGACGTTCAGGGTCGGCTTCTTCAGCTTCTTCCTCTTGTCTGGCCTCCTGAGCTATTTTTCGAATTTGTTTTTTCCTTTTCTTCACACTCTTCTGAGCCTCAAATGTACTCCTGCTTTTTTATTTGATTTACCTACATCCACAATCAAAAGGTGATCTCGAGGTTTTTGGGTAGGGTTTTTATTTATTTTGTCCGGACCGCCCTGTAAACAGCCAAGGGATCTTTAACATGCACAGAGTGTTGTAATCTGTACACGGACTCTCTTTTTTTTTCGTCTGTCTCCCATGGGACTAGCTGTCGATCCACCTACCTGGACAAAAGAGGGGTAATTTTACTCGAAAAACTCGACTCAACTCTGGACTACTGACTCCTCTGTTAGTGACAGTGTTACATGTACTCTTGAACAGTCTTTTTGCCTTTGCACTAGTCGCTACCATTATGATGGCCCACTACGCTTGTGTTGAGAAGTGAAAAATCTGTTGAGGGATAGATTAACGCAACTTTGTGCTGTGATGTTACACTTTTGTACTGGTGTCGTTTGCCGTTGATGAACAGAAGTTTGTCACTTAAGTGTTATTTTGCAATATTACCTAATCTCATATAAACTCAATTTCTGGGGTAACAAACAAAATGGCCATAGAGACCTTCTCACGCTAAATCCATGCGTAAAAATGATATGAGTATGGAGGACCAGAAAAGCACAAAACCATAAAATTGAAAATTTCACCAAAAAAATAGATTTCAGGATACGTCCCTATCCACCCCTTAATTAATCGGTATTAGCAATCCAGCCCACAGCCTAAATATATACATGTAATAGGCACACCGTGAATGAAGCTATAATCTCTCTGTCTGAGAATCTGCCATCAACTAAGTAAAAAAATATATCCTCCAAAGTCGCTGTGGCCTATGGAGCCGCAGTTAATCCCAGTTTTCATAGCGTAAAACGGAACAGGTGAAAATAATCACCTCCTGGACAGGACGCTAGTCTGAGATAGGTTATTACTCCCAAGATAGTGCTTGTACTTGTACTCATTTGCACCTGGGTTGAGTGAGAAAAATGCGTGTTACAACTGTTACGAGGTCCATTTCATAAGTAAGTTATTCTCAAGTCCAAAAAATGTGCATCACTATAGTTAGTTATGAAACTTGGTATACATGCACATCAATTAATCAATCCATGTAAAATTTGGCATCAAAATATTGAAGAATTATTGAATGACACACCATTTTGTGATGCCACTTTGAGCAGAGTGGCCGGCAAAACAGAGACTTACTTAGGATCAAAAGGATGCCTGATGCAGGTTCTCGATGGGTTTTCTCCATAAATTCCAGAGACAGTGAAACAGATTTTTAGCAATCATGACTGGAGATGAGCTCTGGGTTTACTCCTGGGATCCTGAGACTGAGACAAAAAGACAGTCAGCAGAATGGACAGACATTGATGATCCGCGTCCAGAGAAAGTACATCGCAAGCAAGGATCACTTAAGGCCATATACATTATTTTCTTCGACACAGTAGGTGTAATGTTGCTATGGCCAGTCCCAACAGGTCCTACATGTACCATCAATTAAGGTCCAGTACATGTACTTTAAAATGATCCTACCTAAAGAAAATTGAGACCAGTCATCTGGAAAAAGCCACCTGACCTGCTGGAATTTGAAGTTGTGATCCACAATGACATTGCTCACGTTCACAAAGCCAGGATAGTGACGAAACTTTTGGACTGTTAGTGTTATACCTGGAAAACATTGAAACATCAACCTTATTCCTCTGCTTTGGTTCCTTGTGACTTCCATATTTCCCCCAAGATGAAAGAACACCTTTGTGGGTAAAAAGTTGGATCAGACGGAGACATTAAACTTGCCACAAAAAAGGCGATCAGATACCTGCACAAAGCCACTTCCGTCCTGCATTTGACAGTTGGTTGCGGCAAATGCAAGGCTGTGAGTACATTGTTGAATAGATCATAAGATTAAGATAAGTATATGTATATTGTGCCGAATGTCGTATCATTTGTTTAAATAGTTTTCAATTTATTATTTTTATGAATGTGGAAGAAAATAATGAAATGGTGCTCGTCCGGCAGCCTAATCACTCTGCTATCGACACAACATGCCGTAAAACTTACGAGTTTCTTTTTTTAAAACCAACAACATTTAACTCTTGTCATACATATTAATATTATAATACTCTTCAAGGTAAAAACAGACCGATGGACTCAAAGCCAAAAACGTACTAAATACTTTTTTACCTACTGGTTGGTAGCTATGTACATAATACATACATACATTCATCAATTTATCCACATACACATATATATACATGTACATATACTATACATACATTAATACATTCACACATATGCAAACCCATAAGTTGTCGGGACATGATAAATGTGTTCACAATGTACAATACCAGAGGGAAAAAGTACATGTTTGTAAAATTAGAAGGCACATCAATATGATTGTAACTAGTGTAATACATTTGAATTTTTGTTAAAAAAACTTTTTAAAACTATTAAAAAAATTGTTAAAACAAAACACAAATGAAATAACAAAGAAGCTCATCAGGAATCAAAATTTTATTGAATGTTGATTTCATCGGTTTTATAATGTTGTTGTCCTGCCAAACGTATGATATATTAATATTATGAATGGTGTGATCATGATAACGACTTTGTGAATAAAACAATTTGTTCATTCAAATTCAACTGAAACAATTACAAGCAATCTTTATGATAACAATAACAGTTAACACAATAAAATGAGAAGATTTTTAATGCATAGATAGAAGTACATGTGGGAGGAGGTTGTTTTTTCCCTAAATAACTCCTTTAAGTGTATAATAGGATGTATCACATTACAAAAAAAGAGGTTAAAACAAAGATAAAAATAAAATGCTTTAAAAACACAAAGCATTATATTTCCGCCCTAAATGTTTCTGTTTTTCGTCCTAAGTGAGCCATAGGTCCAGCTTTGTCTAAGATAAACAAGCAACTTCGTCACCAATTTCTGAAAGAAAACATCTGATCATCATATTTATGATCTATAATATATATATATATATATACAGAGAGAGAGAGAGAGAGAGAGAGAGAGACAGAGAGAGAGAGAGAGAGAGAGAGAGAGAGAGAGAGAGAGAGAGAGAGAGAGAGAGAGAGAGAGAGAGAGAGAGAGAGAGAGAGAGAGAGAGAGAGAGAGAGAGAGAGAGAGAGAGAAAGGAAGAAAAAAATGGGAGAAAAAAGGGAGAGAGGGGTGTGAGTATGGGAAACTAGAACGAGAAAAACGGGAGAGAGGGGTGAGTATGGGAAACTAGAACGAAAAAAAGAGGATAACTATAAGACTAGATCAATATATCTCACTGGGTCTAGAACGAAGAAATGATAGAGAATGAATAAAAGGAAGTATCAATTAACACATAAGACTTCGATGACTTTCTAATCTAAGTAACTTGTTGTATGGCTATAGGTTGTATCTGGGATTTAATAAATGTACCTCTAATAAAATTTCTTCAGTAAATGAACACAGCGAACAGCAATGTAAAGAATGTAAAAAAAAAATAAGAATCCAAACCTTCAAAACAGTACAAAGAATTTGGCACAAGTAAGGCTACAACAAAATGAACACAGTAATTATGCTAAGGATGACAGTTGCAACCCGTACAAAATATTTTTCTCTTCTTTTGTTATAGCTGACCAGAAACATCAAAAGTTAAACATCATAAAAATGATAGCTAACTAAAGGAAAGGCATATAATGGTGTTTAATCACAAAAACATAAAAGAAGCAAGGTATACAGCAACGTGAAAGTGAAAGATTATGTTCAGTTATGTTGGCACAGGTATGAGAATGTAATGATATTGTAATTCACAATTGAATATTAAGTACATGTCATCATGATACAAACAAAATTACAGGTAAAAGAGACAAAAAAATTCTTTAAAACAATTTTCTCCACAAACACATGTGATATTACTGATATAAAGGTAACATATATCAGGGTCAATTATTTTGGTACTGTAATTCAGTCTCTATATTTTAAGAAGGTGGGTGGGGGTGGGGAGTTTGTGTTGTATGAAAACAATGAAATGCATGGGGGGAAAAGACGTTTGCATGATTTTGTGTGGTACAATCCTATGAGATCTATTTTTAATATGACTTATTTTTTTAAAACACCAAAAAGTCCCATAGCGTTGCAACCTTTCCCTGCATATTTCGGCCTTATTTTTTTTTATAAATGCCAAATTCATCGCATGTGAGAAGCAAGAAAAGATGAAAGGACGTGGCATGGTATGACTTCAAAGTGTTCAAATGAAACAAAAGCAAGTTCCTTGCCTGGAGACAAGGTGTTTAGCTGGATTTTTCTAACATCAGCTGTGTTTTACTTCATTACATTTGTAATCTTTTAACAACAGGAATTCATTTTACAACATGCTGGATCTTAATTTTCTTTTCATAAACTAATAATACAACAAGAATTCGTCAATAATAATTTTCTCCATAAGATGAAGTAAAAGTTTTCTATTCGAAGTTAATTAACTCAGACACTGCATACATAATTCAAAAAGCATTCTTTTAAGAAGAAAAACTCCCACGTCTTCCAGATGATGTTGGTAGTAGTATTTCCTGCACATAGAATTTCATTCATTTTGAAGAAAACAAACTGGACAAATTTTTAAAAAACTGGAAAAGTACACTTTTTTTCAAGGGATCGACATCAACTATTTCAGTAGTAGATTTAGATAAATATTTAGATTTTGCCTTTCTTTTTAGGTGATCCAGACACATAAAGATTAGTATCTGATCACTCAGAATCAGATTCACTTGTTAATCAAGAACTGATTCTTGGGTTCATAGAAACTTTTCATTTTGAGAGCAAAATTATTGACTACAAGAGCTGTGTTTGTCTACTTTCGATTCCTGGCGAAGGATGTACTAACCGATAACAATTTGATGTTGTGTCTCCATACAAATGATTTGACTACACGTGTGAGAAATGCTGATGCCGAAAGGAATCAGGAAGAAAATATGAAAGGCAACACCTACGGGCATCAGTGCTGACACTCACAGTGAGTGAGTTAAGTGTCAAGTTAACAGCACGTACACCCAACACAAATAGGTGTTGAGTTTTCGTATCTATGAGAATGAATTGTCTGCACAGTATGCATCAGATGAAACATGGAAAGTATCATGGAAATAATCCTTACTCTGCATAACCCATGTGTAAGTCACTTGCAATGAACGTAAAGTATTTCAGACAATTGATGCATTAAATAGATAAAATCAATATATCAAAAATTGTAATCCAACTTTAAATTTGTTTTTATCTTAAACACTTATAATACAACACAGAATTTTGTGTATTTCTGACACAAATCTCCAGCTCTTAGCTGGTGAACCAGATTTCATTAAGATAACAATTTGTTACACTTACAAGGTTCAATGCTATATTCATAATGAATTGGTAGTGTAAAATCTTAAAGTTTGTGGTAAGTATAAATTCTTTGAGACAACGTGTCATGCTGCCTAACCTTTTACTTTGTCGCACGTTTGTGTCATCAAACACATTCTTCATTAACCAAAATCATTTTTAGATGTTTCGAGACTATGAAAATATTAAATAAACAAAATTATAAAACTCTTTCCCCCCCTCAATATTTTTAGAAAACAATATTCATAAAACCGATACTTATCATCATAAAACAAAGCGAAGATCTTCGGCTACTGAAAAATTACAGTTATCATTATACTATATGCCAAAGCTCCAAACATCCAAAAATGATCAAGGTGGTAGCAGAATGCAGGTGATGATATCAACGAAATTCAAGTATCAAGCTGCCTCGACTTAATAGATATTATAAAAAAAATATAAGGAACCATCTGTTGTAGATTATAAACATACGCTTCCATCTATTAAAGCTAAATATTTTCCCATTTGTCATGACACATACATCATGTTTACTTTGATTTAAAAATCAAACTCATTCACATTGCCAGCAAAAGATTTGATGGTTTTGTACAGTCATAATGCATCATAATACACTAATGCTTTCTTACCTAAAGAATGAATCAAACAAAATTTTAAAAAGAAAATCCCCAAATAAAAGAAACAAACAAAAAAACACAACCAAACCATTCCTTCCTCAGACTGATCAATGTTTTTACAAAACCAACCAAAAGTGCAAAACCAATATCAAATAAATAATCTACAGTTAAGCCAAAAGATTTGTTGCTCATCTTTTAACAAAGTTTGTCTCTCAAAAGGGAAAACAAGACAACAACAAAAAGCATATCAATCAGTTAATAGAAAATTACTATGGTAAAAAAATAACATTAACCCAACACGATAAATAAAGAAACTGAAAGAACAAGAAAAGAGACTATATCAGTATCACTAAGATTAAGGCAGAAATACCCAAGAAAGTTGATTCCAAAACCCAACGGTAAATCAGTGCATACAGCACATGCTCAAAAGTAGCGAGCTTGGAAATTATAAGACTTCGGGAATAACGCAACCAATCCAAAGCCCTGTTTTCTCCTCAACCTCGCTAATAGTAAGATCAAATAGATAGTCAACTCGGATTTAACAAGGTCTTCTTCTTTCTAAGTCTGATGTTACTGTAAAATAAATAAATTAAGAGACAAATCATATAGAAAAAATAAAAAGGCCACACATACGGTGACAAAAATGACTAGATCTAACCAGCCTTCATCTTGTCATAGTACAATAAGACCTGTCGGTGGGCTTGATTGTACATGTAGAGGGTGGAGGTTGTCTAAACTAATGACATCACTCTCATTTTCATTCTGTCCCCATTCTGTCCCCACGTGTTAATGACTTCAAGTCGACTGGATCAGACTGCAGAAAGTGATAAGTAAGTGATGACAGCCCAGTGAAGGGAACAAAAAAAAAGGAGGTGTGTCTTGGCGTGTGCCCCCTGTACAATCGATATTATGTTGAAAACTGCGTGACATTTGAAAAAAAAAGAAGACAAAAACAAACAATAGATGATCAACACAATGTGCTAGCACAATCGTAGACAGATGGACTAAGTTTTTTTTAGCCGATTTCTATCACACTGTCCACATTACGCATATTTTATTTTCAATCCTTCAATAAATTGTTTGCCTTTTTCACTGACATGAGTTTCATACGTGTACATTTCTATTTCTAGACATCACCGAAATAGCAAGAACTTCGGATCTAGCAAGATTGTGCAGTCAGTCCCTGCAATCTCGCCACTTCCAAGTTCCACTGTACATGTATTTTTTCACGGGTATAAAACATTAAAAAATGACAACAATTCTTTGAATTGCAGGTAAAAATAAAACACCCCCAAAACATAATGAAAAATTTCTCCAAGGAACATAAATCCTTTTCACCTAGAGGGATAAAAGAAACTAAAACAACTTTGATGAACAACTGAAACCTAGCCCTAAACCAATTATACACTTCACGTTTGTAACATAAAAAAACGGAAATAAATAAAGAAAACAATCAACACCTCTCCAGAGGTTATAACTGTCATGGATAAAAATTCATGGCAAACTCCTGACTACAAAAAAATTAATGTTATCCTTAAGAGACAGATTTAGCTGAAATGAAATCAGATATTGAGAATTTTTTGTTTTTTTTCTGTGTGTATTCTAAAGAAAAGCTGAACCACATATATTCAAAAAATGAAATACATATCACTTTTTCCACCTTTTTCCTGTTTTAGAAAATGTCATTAATAAAAATACAACTGACTTGCAATGAATACAAAATTACAATCATAACATTTTTTCTCAAGATAAGAAGGAAAAAAAGGCAACAAACTGTCCACCCCCACCAAACAAATTTTTTAAAACTTAAAAATCACAAAAAGGCTCCCCACCCAAAACTTATCTAATCTTGAAAATACAACACATTTTTTTTTTTCAGTCCTTTCTTTCAATAAGACAACAAAACAAAAAACAAAAAAAATTATCTGAAGAGTATACACTGACATTACTTAAAGTATCATTATGAACAAATACGTGGTGGAAAAGCAACAATTTCTTCTAGACCATGTGAATTGTTCATCGCAAAAGTCTACAGATATTTAAGTCATGTACTCCAGTCGGTCATGAAAAGACACAAAACACGGGCTTGTACAAATAATATGGCAATGATGTCTCTTTAGCACTTAACAAATTACTGGACCTGCTTCAGTACTGCTTCCAACTGAGACAGAGAGTATGTTTACAATGCTCTTGTTGAGAAATGTAAAGTTACAAGCACACTATTGGGAATGGCTCCTTTGACTTTGATAGTAAAAAAATAAATTAAAAAAAAATACAACCCGCTCCTGTACTCCCAATATTAAATCATGCATGTATAAATAAAAACTGAATGGAACAATATTCCAAACAATATCAATATCAAAAGGTGTCATGCATCCTTCGAAGAAAAAAAGTTTGAGCAAGATAAGCATTATAAAGGTGTCAAAACAGTCTTCCTGTAATTCATAATACATGTGTGAATTATTGTGAAGAAAAAGAAATTCTTCATCAAAAGTCAGTGTCTTGAAATTGAATCCAAACTTTTCCTCATGTAATGTATCACATTAATTTTTTGCTTTATCACGTTCATCAATCATCCAAATTTCAAGTGATTCCATAACCTATTCACGTCCCAGGGAATATCACTGCAGTCTTATTGGAAAAGTGATTCCACTGTCTTTAAAGAGAAGCGCATTCATTGGAATAAAAGCTGTTCACTTTAAAGCAATCTATATTTCTAGATACCAATAGTGAAAAAAAAAAGAAGACAAACCTCGTTAAAATCAGACCAAATCAAGTTACTATACTGAGATCCAAGGAGACGACTGATATGAGGCTAATATACAGAACTAGATAATAGAGCATGTGTTTGTCTTTGAGATTGAGGACAATGCAAAAATTAGTACAAATATATTAAATTTCTAGCAAATAATTAGACCTGTCTGTCATGGTACTGTAAACATACCCATCTCTCAACAGTCTAAATCTCTCTTGAGATTTAGACTGTTGAGTATATAACTAGCAATATTGGATTCAAATGCTGCATGAAAAACAACTCTAAAAAACAAGTAACAAACCAAAAGTAACTTATTCATCAGTGAATAAAATACAACAAATATGGTTAATAAAGCAATCAGATGTTTCAGGAGAATAGCTAGCTAAAACTGGCATAACTTGTTAAAGAGGCTATTCAAAACAAAAATTATGTGAGACACATTGGTTTAGGGACAGGCATTTAAAAGAATATGATTTTACGACTCTCATCAGATTTTCTTTCATCAGACAAATCGAAAAATAAAGGGACGGCAGCTTTATGAAGATGCATTATATCACACATGCTTGATGCTGCTCAGGAGGAAAGAGTAAACTGGTTTAGTTAAGAAAAGGAGATTTGCAATATGCAATGTTACCATAAAAGGCACAAGGAATGGATGGCGAATCTTATCTCCTTCCTTTTCCCCCTTTCAAAACATTGTGAGCAGTCAAAGACAACAAGAAAAAATAGCAACAAGAAAACAAGCACGAAATGAGCAAGAGGATAATTCTGATAAAACAAGAACACAATGACAAATTTGATGATATAAAAATTGACTAAACACTTGATTTTCAACGTCACAAAGTGAGCCAAGTAAGCAAATAAAGTTAATGCAACGTGCACCTGAAAACAAGAGCATAAATCACAGTAAAGTGTGACCAGCATTAACATATCTCTCTAATTAAATGAATAAATTTAAAAAAGAATAATTCATGTCAAAAAAATATATCCTATTACTTGGACACTATTTTCCCCTCAATATTCTCATTTCACTACATTCCTGCATTGTATAAACTTGTTGAAGATACCTGCATAATTTATCAATGATAAGTTTACCAAAATAAAAAAAATCTTTGCTTGATTCCAAACGTTAGGTAACGAACTTTGAATGGAAGTACAAATGAACAAAGATTCAAATTCACATTTTTGTCACAAATTACCATATATAAGTATCCTCAGGAGATAACCAGTATTATTTAAAAAAAAAACATTTAATTTAGATTTTTATTAATGTAAAAAAAAAAAAAAAGAATAAAATTCCTTCAAGACCATTATAGAGCAGGAAGGAATCCCAGTTTTTGTAGTGTGATGGAACAGGTCATAATAATCACCTCCCTGGACAGGACGTTAACCTGACGCAGGTTTTCAGTCCAAAGCCAGTGCCTGTACCAATTTGCCCCTGGATTGAGTGGGGAAAATGCATGTTAAGTGTCATTTCCACAGAACACAATGCCAGACCTAGCTTAGCTAGGATTCGAGCCCAGGGCCCCATGATCCCAAGTCCAGCAGCCTAACCACTTAGCAACACAAGTTAGGTTTATCCAACATCCAAAAATATATGAGCACAATCTTTGATGACCAAACGTTTCCCTTTCTCATCATCAATCAATAAATCTTCAAGAATCCATCAGCAATTCTATGGGACTTACCTACTTTATTTATTAATAAACTTACTTTACACTTCTTGTAGTGCAGTCAGAGTTTATGTTTCTATTTCACTTATTATTTTCAGTATTATCGACCACTGATTCAATACATAATAAAGATAAAGAAGGATTTAAAGTGTATTCCAGCACAAGTGCAAGCTCACCAACTGTACATAATTTATCCCCCTCCCCCCCTCCCAGGCCATTTAATTCAAAATCACTTCTCAACTCCCTAGGAGTATACAGTACAGCAGCTTGTTAGACCCTTTGTACTAACACTGACAAAATCTTTGTCTACATATAGCTGATGCTCATTCACACTTGAGTCAAGTGAGGAAAGTACAACGAAATACCTTTCCTAAGTTTACAGTGATGTGAAAAATAACACCTGTGCTAATCATGGGGTTTGAACTAGTGTCGTCGTCATTACAAACTCACAACACTACGGTTTCGCTACAATACCTTTAGGTATTTCCCTGGTGCAACCCGGGATTCGTTCACATCAATTATATGATCAGCACAACGGCTCGCTGTGTTGAGAAAATAACACCTTAAATTTATCTCTTCTACTTTTATTTCTGCCTCACACTTTTTTTAGTCTAGCTGTCAATTGTAAGACCTTTAAAGCGGTGACAATTTTAATTGAGTATCTATTGAAGATATGTTGGATAATGAAGCCAAATCTTCAGAGAAAGAACTATTTTATAGAACTGATGATAGATGACACTGAATGTGAAATTTACTCAAAAATGGACAATGTAGGATAAACCATTTAATTTAAATCAAAATCTAGATCTTGATCTACATCTTCTGATCATCAAAATGCACATGATCCATTAGAAAATAAACCATAACAGTAGAGTCAGACACATTAATTCATTTTGCTTCTTGTACATTTATCTCTCTCCAATTGGAAACGATTCATTGTTATCAATCAAACTATTATCACTATAAACAAACAAAAAAACACAGTAATTTTATCACTATAGATAAAATGCATAAAGAGTCTATAATTATTTTCATGAATGCAGTTCGCTTCAAACACAGAAAAAAATGTTAAACCTACATACTTATATCAGCCCTAGCATTCACAAATACCTACACATCTACACATACACCCACTTAGTTCAAAACAATGTTTTAAATGTTGATAAGAAGTGCAAACCTCCATAGCAATATTATTATTGGTACTAATAAAAAGTAATACACACATATACACATGCACACACTTCGTTCAAATCAACATGTTAATGAATCTTTGAAAGGAAAGAATCAATCATTTTTTGCAAAAAGACAATGTAAAAGATAAGCCTTAAACTACATGCAAAACACATGCAAACTGGTACATGTGTACAATACAAATACAAGAGTATATTATGGGTCATATGATTGTATTGAAGATGTTGTCTCTTATCTCAATACAAAATAAAGTTTGTTGAATGCTTCCCAAGAAAATGCATTACAAATGAAATGATGGTCAGTGCCAAGGAGACCTCCAATACCGTACACAAACAAAAACGAGGACAACAGTTATTGCTGTTCCCCAGAATGCCATTTTATACTTGGAATTGAAAGGTGATCTCACAACTTGACTCTGTAAGGGGATAGAAGAAAATATATATATACGGTATATATATTTAATAATTATAATAATATAATAATAATAACAATAATAATAATAATGACAATTTGTATAACACTAGTATCCACCATAATGGTGCTTAGAGACGCTTGGGTACATTCCAACATACATATATACATGACAAGAAAACTAAATTAGGGTTTAGTCATACACTTCAAATAATATTTTGTTTTCAGTTAGTATTGTTTTGAATGTTGGAAAATGTGGGTACCACATCTACTGGCAACTTTCTTTAAAATGATATTGTATTTGTATGATAAATAAGTAAGTTCCTTCAAGGCCATGGCCGTTTCTATAGCATGATGAAGAACAGGCGATGCTACATAGCCTGCTGAACAAGATACTACTAACCTATCACAAGTTCTACTCCCCTGCTGATGCTGCTGTCCGCTCCCACCTGAGTAAAGTAAACTAAAGGAAGGCCCATATTCAGAGTTGAGTGTAGGGTAACCAGGTTAACCAGAAGAAGAGTTTTTCTAGACACAAGGCACAATGTGGTAGTTTACCATCCCCCCCCCCCCCCCCCCTTACTTTCACCAACTCTGAATAGACCTAATAGCTACCCATTTCGATGCTGGGTCAACAGGAGGCCCAGAAAAATGTCCAGACTGGAAATCGAGTTTGAACCTCTTCTCAGTGATAGTCAGACGCTCTACCAACTGAGCAACCGACTCCCCACAATGGAGAAGAATAGGGAAATGGATGTTATGTGTGTCTTTTCCAAGGAACACAACATCAGGTACATCATTGCCAGGTTTTTCAGGTGAATTCTAAAAATTCTACATTATGTTTTTCTTGCTCTCTTTTTTATATATGAATAGGAAATATCTTAAATTTCACATCAAACAAAAAATTAATACAATAAAATTTTCACTGCTGACAATATCTTGACATTTGTTACGGGGAAAAGATAATTATGAAATAAATCCTCATGAGATTGAGATGCTATTATTAATCAAGACAATTAGATCTATGATGATCTTCTTCCCTTGAAAAAGATAAGTTGCTTTGTTTGTGCAGAAATCAAAGGAGATCAAGATTGATTTATGACAGCAGCATCCATTTCAATTGTTCAAAGCCTAATATCAATATCAATTTAACTGATATTTCTTTCGGAAATATAAAAAAAAACAAACTATGGCATTAAATCAGGCCTTGTTTCAATCTGCACACTTAACCTAAAATCAGCCATTGCATTAGTTACCATCTTTCATTGTAACACCATAACGTGAAAAAAAACCCCAACAAACTTTGAGGAGCACTGTATTTGGACAAACTATTTATACTCTCATCAAGTGAAAAAGTTTATATCATACATACATAATATATGTACAGATAAATACCCATATATTATATATATTCTCTCTTTTGTTCAATAATTCAATGGAACAGAAAACGAAAGAAGTGATACAGTCTGGAAAAAACAAATTCTGTAGAAATTTTGTATAATATATGTATACGCTATTTAAATTCAAGTAACAAAGGTATCGAAGAAAGGCAGATAGCATTGTCGACTTACCCAACCTCCTTGACTCTGTACCCACTCACACACTTTGTCTACGATGAAACTCAAACACCAAGTCATGAAAAGTTGAAACTTGTCCTTCCAGCTTTAAGGAAGCGAATGGTAACATCAGAGCAAAAGTAGAATAGAACTACAATCCTTTCTCTTGTGACTCCATACCAAGAAAAAGTTCTGTCAACATGTCTTTAAATTCGTCGATTATGACATTTATATCTACCTAAGGGATGAAAACATCATGCATCCATCAATATCATTCTTTATCTTTTAGAATAAGTCATTTTCAGTCAAATGTTTGATACAATGACAGTATGCATTTATACGTCATGGATCAAAGAGCGACATTGTGAAAATCAAGAATTCCATTATAATATTCAGATGAAAAGGCAGGAAGGCTTATGTGCTTGTATATTCTATATCATAATGTGTACAGAACAAATGTTGTCATCTAATCAAAGATTTAATACAAAGTTGATGATGTATATATGTATATAATTTTTTAAACAAACAAATAATAAATAGATCTACCCTTCCTATAATCAAAACTTAAGAAAACCAAATGCAACGAACCCAAAATCAAGAGCATAAACGTAAAAAATTAAACAAAACGTGAAACGAAAATTAAAAATAATATCAACACACTGACTATGTTGGCTTTCATGACCAAATATAAGATTAAAGGTGTTTAACTCTCTCTCTGGTTCTAGGGTTCTATAGATAAATATGGACCTAGTGAATAGTCTTGAACAGTGGAACCTCGCTAATCCAAATCTTGGTGAATCGTAGACGTGTAACGATTTGAAAGTTCTCCAAATTACCCGAGGACCTTGGGATTTTGGTTCTGTCTCTTTCTATCACTCCCTCTCTACTTATCGATTTGTCTGTCCGTCTCTCTCTCTGTTTATCGATTTGTCTGTCTATCTGTCTCTCTCTCTCTGTTTATCGATTTGTCTGTCTATCTGTCTCTCTCTCTAACAATTTATTGTAGCCATAGACCAGTTATTCAAATCAAACATGGCATGCACGGTCGTGTCACGCACAATTAAGCTTTTATTGGATGGTAGAAAGGTAAGGCACGCAATCAAGAATGCACAGTAGATCATTAAATCTTCTCACGGGTCCATTATGGTATTTTGACAGATTAAGCAGGCAATGAAAGGCTATGGCAGTGCAGGAGTCTGCTTTCTAAGCACCGCCCCATGTCAACACTATACTGTATCAGTAACTTGACAATCAAGGCCCGATTTCACACCTCTGTAATGGACACCTGGTGTGTCTGGCTTATGGTCATCCAAAAAATTGTCCCGATTGGAGAGGTAAAACATATAAAAAAAATTATGTTCCCTGTGATTTTTTCCAGAGTGCCAGGGTTCCCATTTGAGAGGATCCACTGTATTCATGTCTAAAGAACCATCTCAATTGATTTGTTTCTATCTCAGTTTTTATGTCATCTGCTTTGGTTTGATCTCTTATTATTGTGTTTCTGATTTTGTCTCTTTTAGTTTTCCCTACTAGTCTTCTTACGTATTTCATTTCAGCTGCCTGTACTCTACTGTCTAAGATATCCAGGTTTCGCTGCCATAGAGGAGAATAGGACAATAAACAGTATTGTATACTGCCATTTTGGTTTTTGTTGACAATTCTTGCTTACCTACAAATGCCTTTCCTAGATGGATACATATTGCACTTGCCTTTTGATTCTCTGGCTGATTTCCTCTCTTAGTTTTCCCTCTGAGTTAATCATTACTCCTAGATAATTGTAGCTTTGAACTTGTTTTAAAATCTCCCTGCCCAATTTAAGATTTTTTGTTTTAAACCCCCTAGTTACTAGCATTGTTTCGGTTTTCTTTGCATTTACTCTCATTTCTCTTTTATTTAGTTCACTGTTCATAATGTTGATATTCCACTGAAAGTCACTTTCTGATTTTCCAAACAGAACTAAATCATCAGCAAATGAAAGCATTGATACATTTACTGATTTGAGTTTCCACATACCTACATTCATTTTCTTCATTTTTGAGGATGCCTTTGCGACTGAATCCATAAATGTGATAAACAAAAGAGGACTTAGGATACAACCCTGTCTTACTCCTATATCTACATCAAATTCTGCAGATATGTTTCCAGCTACTATCACTGCATTTGTTGGTTTATTGTAAAAACTTTTGATGGCTTCAATTAAATTTTGCTCTACATTGTGTTCTTTTAAGGAACGCCATAGTTCGTCCCTCCTCACAGTGTCAAATGCCTTTTCTAAGCCAATAAAACACAGGTGCAACTCACTGTTTCTCTAAAGGAATTTTTCTATTATTTGTCTAATTTTAAATATGTGGTCTTGTGCACTTCTTCCTGGTCTAAATCCACTTTAATGCTCTTCAATCTGATCCTCTACTATTTTCCTTAGTCTGATTTCCAGTATCCTGGCATACACTTTTCCTTGAACGCTAAGAAGTGATATCCTCTATAGTTTGAGCATTCCATAGTTGATCCTTTCTTAGTACTCCCGTTCCCTTTTTCCAGTCGTCTGGCACATGTTTGGACTTCCATGCTTGTTGGCATATTGTATGTAGTAGTTTGTCTGCCTCTCTCCCTTGGTTTTTAATCATTTCTGGATAAACTTGATCTGCTCCTGGGGCTTTTCCTAATTTCACTTTTTTTTATAGCTTTTTGAATTTCTTCCATTGATATGTCTACATCTTCTGCTGTCTCCTCTGGATTACTTATTACTCTTACTAATTGATCTTTACTCCTTGTGTCATACGTTCTGGAGGGATCATGCAGTTGTTAAAAATACTTTCTCCATGTTTCCATGATTTCGCTGTCTCCTTTCATTATTTCTCCTCCGGCATTCTTAATTTGTCGTATTGGGCATGCTTTGGTCTTTCTCATGCTCTTCATTGCTCCCCAGAACAGCTTTTGATTTCCTTGATAGCTTTCATAGAGTCTTACTCAAAACTCTTCCCATTGTTCCTGTTTTGCTTTCCTAACTTCCTCTTTGGTGATAGTTCTTTTAGTCACGTAATCTATCCTATCCTCTGGTCTCTTTGTTTGCAAGTATTTCTTCCATGCATCCTTCTTTGCTTTGATCTTAGTCTTGACATTCTCATTCCACCATGCTGTTCTTTTCCTATCTCCTTGAATTTTTTTCCTACCACAGACCTCTTCAGTACAATTGAGGAATGTTTTTATACATCTGCCACTTTTCTTCTATTGTGCTATCATTCAGATCCATCTGTCTTTCACTGATAATCTTTTTATCTTAGATTGGTATACATGTTTTACTACTGGTTTATTTAGTTTGTCTATTTTGAGTTTAGTAGCTTTCTTCTGTTCCTTTTCTGTTTGTTTTCTTCAGTCAGTAATCCCATTTTGGCAATCACTAAGTGATGATCACTAAATATTTCTGCTCCTCTGTTTTTTCTTGCATCCAATATACTATAAAAAAGGGAGCTGCTAACTATTATGTAGATAAAGACAAACAGTGAGGCAAGGGCATGTTGGAAGGTTATGTAATGAAACAAGATAATGTGAAAGCCCCATAGGAAAAAACACGAGACAAACACAAAGGAATAGACAGAAACAAATCCTGACAACCATGGGGATCGAACCCGCGACCTCTGCGTCGGCACCCATCGTCTCGCCATGAAAGAAAGCGTGCTACCAACCGAGCTAACTACGCTCCCTTGGGAGTTAGCTCGGTTGGTAATGCGCTTTCTTTTCATAGCGAGGCGATCGGTGCCAACGAGGGTCCCGGGTTCGATCCCCATGGTGGCCAGGATTTTTTCTGTCTAATCCTTGTGTTTGTTCCTATGGGGCTTTCATATTATCTTGTGTCATTACATTAACTATTATGTAGTCTATCATTGACTTTTCACACCTGTCTTCATTTACTCTTGTATATTTGTGGATATCTTTATGAGGAAAAAAGGTGTTGGTTATTTTCATGTTATTCTTTTGTGCAAAAATCTATTAGCCTTTCTCAATTTGGAGAAGTTGTTGTCTCTCCTTCTTTACCTATTACTCCTCCTGACGTTTCTACATTGTTGCCTACTCCAGTGTTTAAATCTCCTAAAAGCACTAGTTCCTGTTTGCACATCGTTTTCGAAGATATCTTTTTCTTCTTTAGTTGCGTCTTTGTTTGGTCCATAAGCTATTAATAATTTAATTTCTTGTCCCTTTGTTTAATATTTACCTCTAATAGCCGTGGGCTTATAAATTTCCAACTTTCTAGTAGCTTTTCATGTCTTTTATGTACTAGGAGGCCAACTCCTGCTCTAGCTCTATCTTTGACATCTACTCCTGAGAAGATTAAAATATGATTCGGTCCTACATTTTCTATTCCTTGTCCTTTTTTGTTTGTTTCTGTAATGGCCAAAATATCTACTTTGAATTTTTCCTTTTCTTCAACTAATTTTAACTCTTTTCCATTTTTTGCCCTAGCATTCCATGTTCCAAAAATCACAATCCATATTCGTTTCCAAATTCGTCTTCAAAAGATCAAGCCTGGTATATTATATTTATTTCTATGAATCATTTTGGTTTTGGCTAAGCAGGGATTAGCCCACTTTACTCTAGGTAGATGGTGGGGCTGCCACCTTGAGGCTTCCTACCAGGCCTTGTTGTTTTCTGTCAGGGTTAACTCCCTTAGCCTTTAGTCATTCAAGACCAGCCTGCAATGCAGCAGGTAATTAATTTCTGTCAGGGTTAACTCCCTTAGCCTTTGGTCAGTCAAAACCGGCCTGTAAGGCAGCAGGTTGTTTTCTGTCAGGGTTAACTCCCTTAGCTTTAGGTCAGCCAAGACCCGCCTGCAAGGCAGTAGGAGACTCTATTCCCCGTACAGGTGCTTATCTGTCCACTGCACGGGGATTTGAAAATATCTTTCATAAATAATAAAAAACAATATGTAAACACTAACAGACTACCAGCCTGCTTTAACGATGTCAACATAGAGAAGAAAGATGACAGCCGATATGAAAATGTCTCAAAGAAACATGTCGTTAAATAGTTTAAATACTATCTTTTTCTGCCAAAAGTGATCTAATTTACAGTTTTTGTTTAGAAACATAAATTTAGACCCTTTTTTATCTTTAGTGCCAAAAACAATCCAAAATTATAATTCATAATGACAAAACTGATGATGTCAACAACCTTCCACTTTGTTCATCACATCTGTTTTATTTCCTGTCAGTTGAACTCAAGCGAGTTAATGTAGGTTTCATCCCATGCAAATTGTAAAATATAAAAACAACATGGCCAAATGCAACATTTGTTTTTTCTTCTTCTGAACACTGTTCTACATGTACTTTACTATCAATCTTATGCCAGGCAAACAGATCTTATACGACTATCTTGATCTGAATCCAATCACAGTCGTTGATCTTCATGAGCTGCTCCTACTCTGGTTTGATTTGATGTACTTACATCCACAACTAAGGTGATCTCAAGGATTTTGGTAGGATTTTAAATTTTGCCCGGATTGTCCTGTAAACAGCCAAGGGATCTTTAACGTGTTAAGAGTGTTGTGATCTGCACTCTCAACCTCCTTTTTATCGACCCATCCCCCGGTGCGACTAGGTGTTGATCCACCAACCTGAATCAGGGGGTAGATTTTGCTAAAAACAAACTCGAGGAAATTTTTCAACAGTTGGTGGGGCTTGAGCCCACTACCTTAGGTTGAGAGGCCTACAGCTTGCCTCTGGGCTACCAAGTCCCCCTCTACTCTATGAAGCTTTCACACTATTGTGCAATATAATCCCTTGGTTATAACCCCTCACCTCCCTGTCTGTCTCTTTGGATGTACAGAATAAAATTAGCAATCTCTTCATCTTTGCCTTCTAGGCTTTTTCATCAAAGACAAAGTTATGTGGAGATATTGTAAGAAAATAAAGAGCAAACATATCAAATTTCATATACTTCTTAAATATATCACGCACCTATAGGGGCCAATTCGCTCTGGCAAATTCCTTCCTAGTATAAAGTCTCATTCAAAGCAACTTTAAAGCAGGAAGCAGAACTTTGAAATTTGTTTTCATGAAAACCCTTTAAAAGATATCATTTACTTAATATATGACAGTCTGCAGCCAAATCTAACAAATGTTAAATATTAATTAAGACATTGCAACTAGTATGACAATTTGTTTTTAAATACAATCTAGAAACAGATCGGTCAGACAAAAAGCAGTATCTTAAGCCTGATTGAAATGGAATGAGGCCTAAAGAAAATCAAGCAAACTCTGTACAACTGGGATTTATCACTTGATAATGATTTTGAAAAACGAATAATACAAACCATTGACTTATATCCTTACTTCAAGGGGTGTTGATGTAAGCTAAATGTTTCTATTCACAGAGAAGCTAAAATACTCCAAAAATAGGCATCAGAGTCTTCAAGTCAGTAAAGTATTTAAACACTTACTCCATCGGCACGCTGTCTAACTCTCTGGCGTTCTTTGGTTTCTGCAAACTCATCTGCTAGCAGTCGCAAATCTCTCCCTGTTTTGGCCCATAAAGGGTTTTGATATCCTTCGAGAGAGCTGAAGAATAAAAGATAAACAATCCTGTGCATATTGCTAACACATCAAGGTTAGAATCATATTATATATATGAATATGATATTTATGACTTACTGGACTTATAATCCTTGCGTAGAATAGTTGTCCAATATTTCCACCTCGGCTGCTTCGTAGATTGTCCTAGTGATGTACTTATTTCCATTCTGCTCTGTTTCCTGCTATGTTTCGTAGTTCTTCCAGGTCTGAAATGGCCTTTAGTTTGAGTATGGCTATGTTTTAAATTGAAATTCTCATCATGTCGTGTCTGAGTATTGTGACAATCTTTGTCTTTTGGTTGTCTTTATGTTTTGTTCCTTTTTGCTATCATTGCTTGGTTTCCTGTTTGCTGTTGTATTTTTATTTTGCCTAAAGCATATATATGCCAAAACAGTTGCCATCTCTGCTTTCAAGTATTATAAGTTATCAGTGATAATCTTTGGTTTTCTTGTAAAACATTTGTTGGTCATTTTTGTTGGGTATTTAATATTAAGGACTGTACGAAGATTGACATTTATTTATTTTGTTCAGTCAAAGAACAAAAAAAGTAAAGTAAGCCACATACTCAATGTTGAACATAGGGTAATCAGGAGTAAAGTTCTTCTTATTTTTCCAAGCTGAGTACGAATAGACCAATCTACCATCTCGTCATTGGGTTGAAAGAAGGGTCAAAAGTAATAATAGCCAAACTGGGAATCAAATATTAGGCCCTCTAATAAAAAAAAAACAACAGAACATTGAAATAAATTCCTACTTTGTACTTTGACAGTTTTGATTTTATGAATTTTTTGCAACCTTTCCAATTTTTTATAAATCTAATCACAAAAAAATCCTTTTGCACAAATTTGAAGAGATCTCGAAAATCGCTATTGGGCGAAATTTTGTTTTGCATTATAGATGTTATATACCAAATTTGGGGGCAATCGGACAATAAATAAAAAAGAAGATCGCATATACTGTCAAAAAGTAAAATTTTAAGAATATCACATTTTTAATAATTTTGTCCGTTATCTTAATATTGTTTTGCATATAAACCTATAAAAGAATAACCCGTAATATTTGGCAGATCTTAGCTAATATTGACAATAATTCCTAAAAAAAAAAACAATTGTTTTGGATAGAGTACTTTGTGGTGATTAAAATAAGTGCCAACTTGTTATACTTTAGACAAAATTTCCGGTCTTTATAAATATAAATTTATAATCTGTATCCCCGCACAGGGACAGGCTCACCGACTGTACATCATTTTATCACCCAGCAGGCCACTTCATTCAAAGTCCTTTTCAACTTCCTGGGAGCATACAATACGCAAGCCTATTAGGCTTTTCGTACAAACACTCAGACAGGATCTTTCTCTACCTATAGCTGGGTACTCATTCACATTTCAGTCAAGGGAGGAAATTAGAGTGAAGTACCTTTCCTAAGAGTGCAACGTTGTGAAAAAACCCATATGTGCCAGCTGTAGGGCTTGAACCAGTGTCAACGTGATTACCAGCTCACAACACTACGGTTCAGCTACAACGCCTCTTTTATGATACAACCGGTGTGTTGAAGGTTAGGCTGGTATCATTTCTACCCCCCCCCCCTAAAGAGCTTAGCGACCAAAGTGTTAAAATTTTATAGAATACACACTGAAGACTAGTGATGTCATGGGCAGATTTCAGTGCTACAAGTCATTTTCTGCTTACAACAAAATAGGGATCTATTGTTTATAACTGAAACAACCGACATCATTAAATTCACATCAGGTACCTCAAATCAACTTCCTTTAGAATCTGAGGTGATTCCCTAGCAATTTCTTCCACGACAAAATTTTTAAATAGAAGTTTCCCTTCTTCCACAATTTCAGGACTCGTAGACAGCTCAGGCACAGACACTGTCTCATAGCAGATATTAGATGGCATTTGTAAAGGGTCCAGACTTTGAGAAGAAACTCTTCTACGTGCCAGACTAGTTTGAGTCGGTTGCTGCATCTGCTGCTTAGAAGCCATCTTCCATCAGTTCACATGACAACTCACTGTTGAAATTCTGTTGATTTAAAGAAGGAAACAAAAAAAGTAAATTTAAGGAGCCTTTCTAAATTGTAATACACATAATAATTATTTGTATCTCATCTCTCAAAGAAATCGTGTACAATGCAAATCTGACGAAATTAAATCTCATTATTAACACTTTTAGCTGCCATGAACAAAGCGGAGATGACAATTGAAAGTGATTTGTTTAAATCAGGGGTCACCAAACTATTTTCAAAGTAGGCAGGATAACTGAGAGAATGTTGACCGCAGGCCATAACTATTTTGTTCAATACAAGACATTGAATACACATAAATAATGAAGACAACATACCTATTGATTTATCAATGCACAAAACACACAATACACAAACACAAAAATAAAAAGACAAATTATATTATATGATATATTTACCAAAAATTCATCAAATCAAGTAATAAAAAGCTAAAATTTTTATATCAGACCTTGTGCGCATATGTACACTCAAACTTCGTTATACTGCCTCCCAACCGCCATTCTCTTCACCTTTGTACGGATCTGACACTACATTATGTTCAGCTGCCAATGATTTGGCATTAACGCTCCTTAATTCAACAACTATTGTAAAATACAACTCTCTAATATGTATTACATACTGCCACCGTGCATCACCACCCCCTTCCCCAAAATGATGCAAGTGGGTGGAACAATGAGCAGTTCTAATCTAGTTTGGCTTGGTCACAGATCACTGAATCAAACACACACTACACATAGAGACAAACATCGCTGTCATGTGTGTCTAAGTACTCTTACACTTACAGAAATGACACTAAAACTAGTCACAGTTTGACACATGTGTAAGGCTTCCTATGAGAATGAGAATACTCAGTACTACTGAAGATTTGGAGATGTTTGTCACCCACCGCTTAGGCTTTGGTCAGCCGAATGAAGAGTGTCATAACCTAGGTTAATCCATTTTCATGTAGGGGTGTTTCCGTCAATGCTTATGTCAAGATTACATGGATCCTACTATTACTATATATACATAGCCTTTTCACATGCAGTAGGCCTACATTGCCTTGTCAGTGATCTCCCCCCCCCCTACTTGGTCAGTCAAATATTGATTTCTTTCCTCATTGTAACATTATATAATACTACATAGCCTTTTCACATGCAGTAGGCCTATATTGTCTTGTCAGTGATTCCCCCCCCCCCCCCCGACCTTGACAGTCAAATATTGATATCTTTCCTCATTGTAATACTGAAATCAGGGATTTTTCATATATATATATATAAGAATAACGTCCTTTCCTTTATAACACCAAGTTACCACTGGCACAGCAGTTGGCAGTATAACGAGAGTGCCAGTCTCCCACTGCTGTTAATCTGACACTGTATGATCACATTTTGATCAAGGCCAGAGATGGTGATAAAAGTTACAACAATGGCAAGGTCCAAACTACTGAACTCCTTCCCCTTCAAGTATGCTGTGAACAAATCTCATAATATCCGATTTCGTTCACTGGAATTTCTTTAAGATCTAGAGTCTAAACCTAGACATTGATAGGAATGTGGGTCTTATCTAAAAGGAGAATTCCTCTTTTTATATTATCCAGCACACAAAAAGTAAACTAAGAAACTCAGATCATCGAACAACATAGACTAAATTTCAGAGACATGACCTTTATCAAGACAGTTTATCTTGGCTAGTAAGTTGGCATGATTCATTTTTAGTCATGCAAACCATTACAATTTTGCTACGGAGCAAAATTCAATAACTTAGGAACATGACAAAGAAGATAATCTAGATCTATATTATGTCAAACTCTAGGCCTAGATTCTAGATCTAGAATCTTAGATAATTGAGATAGATGTACATGTACCCTGAATTCCGTAAACTTTACAGTAAAGTTCGTCAGTCAAAGCAGATACAAAACGACTTTCTTCCGTCGTATGAAACCAAATCATTAAATGTATCAATATGATAAATATTGCTCTAGAGCTAAATATGGATAATCTGTCCATCTGTATCAACAAACCCTGATTAGATCCAGTCATATAATACTCTAATCATATTAAAGTCTAAATCAAGAGTTAGATTTCACTCAGAAAAATGTTCACCTTTTCCCTTCTGTTCTGTAGCTGTGGTTCGATTCAAGTCGTCACCGGAAATTCCCGCTGCTGAGGTAATCATTGCATGACCTCATAACTGTTTTTAACTCCCCCCCCTCTCTCTCTCACTTTTATTACTTAATTATTTTCATATTTTTATTTCATTCTAGATCTAGATTTGAACTCTTTTCATGATCTGTTACGGTGTATTTTGAGATATATACACTTATAATAAATAGCCAACAAGATGAGCACCTGGTAGACTCAGCTAGGTATTGTGAGAGGGCGTAGCTAGGGTTATGCACATGCTGCTTTTTATACGCCTTGGTTTTCACGCCGCTTAACGGCCCAAAAAGTGTTCACGTTGAAACGGCCTACTGACTGCTTGAAAAATATTATTGAAATTGAAAACAATCATGGCGCGAACTCGGAAGAAGAAACTCGCTCTATTATTATGGTACATAAATATGAAGAAAACAGAGAATTCGAAGCTTTCGAGAGTCTAGACAGCAACCAACTGAACTCCACACCAATACCACCAGAAGCGCGACTTGTCGTAACGTCAAGGTGAGTTTAAAGTTTGTTAATACTTTCTATAAATGAGTGTATTAAACCTATCCGAACCCGCTGATAGAATGTACTCTCATTCATGAAAATATAGAAATTCATATGACTTTTTGCGATTACTCACACACACGCATATATATATATATATACTATATATATATATATATATATATATATATATATATAATATAAAAGCAAAGTTCCTTCAAGGCCCTTAAGGCCTATAGAACCGGACTTTATCCCGTTTTTTATAGCATGAAACGGAACAAGTGACCTCCTGGCCAGGATGCTAGTCTGGCACAAGTTTTTACTCCCAAGCTAGTGCTTGTACCCATTTGTACCTGGGCAGAGTGGGGAAAATGCGAGTTAAGTGTCTTTCTCAAGGAACACAACGTCGTTCCTGGCTTTGCTAGTACATCCATACATATGCAACTACACATAACATACATGCAAATATACATAACATACATGTACATACATAAATATATTATACACACATACAAACAATTATACATGCATATATATATATATATATATATATATATATATAGAATATATATATATAATATATATATATATATATATATATATATATATATATATTTATGAACATACATTCATGCATAGAATACATACATACATACATACATACATACATACATACATACATACATGCATGCATGCATGCATACATACACATACGAACATACATGCGAGTACAGACAGACGAAATTCATATAAACGTAGCTTTGTAAAACCAGAAACTTTTTGTTTATTTTTGTTATGACAACATCATAATATAATCAATTCAAATTTGTGTAATAACTCTCCCTTGTGACAGCTGCCTCATAGTAATCTCTGACATATTCACCAGGCAATGGCACTTGATGAATCCGCCTTGGCTGATATTCATTCATATTTTGATGACGTTTCCTGTATCTAATTACGAGATCTTGACGTCTCTCTGAAATTCCATCCTTTCCAAGTCATCAAATTTCGAAACCATGGGAATCAAGCTTTTTAAAAAATGTTCTATCTGAGACGGGTGGCTCTCTGAGGGCATTGATTATCTCACGCTCAACTTCTGGAGCCATGGCAACTCGCTTTCTGTTGCCTTTTTTGTGTGTGGCCCGTTTGTGGTGTTGGAGTTGGGGTTTCTGGCGAACAAAAGCTTATCTGGTCAGCCGCTTCAAGATCATTATTGTGTTCGCTCTCTGGACAGCTACATTTTTTGTTGTTGGCCTTGGAGCGATATAAGGCACCAGGAAACACATGCTTTCATAAAATGGTCACCGTTTTTTTTTTGTGGAAGCCGCTTGTCCAGATGTTATTCTCTCTCTATATACTTTTTCATAAAGTAGTCACGTATCGAGCTCCACCTTGTTTTACAGGCCATTGCTGAAAGATATCATGTTGAAATTTAGTTAAGAAGATAGCAATGAAATTATGATATGAATAATGTTAATCATAAGTATTATCATCAGCTTAAGAAACTGAATACAAAATCAAATTTAATTTCAAAATTTTATATTTCAAATTCTTAGCAACAGGCGAGCCCTTCCGATCCTTAGGAATTTGTTTCAGAATGGGGCATGCTACTATACGCCAGATTGTATGGGAAACGTTAAAAGTTATATGGACCAAACTGCAGCCTACAGAAATGGTAGCTCCAGACGAAGATGCTTGTAAAGAAATAGCAAAAGATTTTTTCTTAAGGTAAGATGGAATTTCCCACTTTGTCTGGGTGCTACTGATGGAAAACATGTACGTATCAGAGCACCCCATAATGCGGGTTCGAAATATTATAATTACAAAAACTGTCATTCGATTGTCCTGATGGCTGTTGCTGATGCCCTAGGAAAATTCACTATTGTTGAGGTAGGAGGCTATGGTAGCTCCAGTGATAGTGGAATACTACAAGATACATATGTTTACAAGCTTCTACAATCCAACAATCTGAAGATACCACAGCCTGCGACAAATCCTGGAACGACTTCCGAAGTGCCTTACGTTTTTGTGGCAGATGAAGCTTTTCCTTTAACCAAAAATATCATGATGCTTTTTCCCAGAAGGATCTTACTAACGATAAGAGAGTTTTTACCTACAGACTATCAAGAGCAAGGCTTCAGGCAGAGTGTGCGTTTGGAATTGCATCAAGCATGTGGCGTGTCTTGTTAAAATCAATGGAAGTGCAAGAAGATTTTTCCTGTGACATAGTCAAAGCAGTTTGTGTCCTACATAATTATATTATCAACAAAGAAGAGGACCGTGCCCAGTCTCTCCGGGAAAGGATACTTCAACGTCAAGGCATGCAGACCCAGGCAGACACAATTGCTTATGAAATGAATTCCTGCGCTGGAAGACCTGCCAATGAAACTGTGGCTGTGCGAGAAAAGTTTTGGTCATACTTTGTTTCACCTGTTGGTAGCCTTCCATGGCAGTTTGATAAATAAATTCGTACTTAAAATGTATAAATAATGTCCAGTAAACTCACGCGCGCACACACACACACACACACACACACACACACACACACACACACAGAGAGAGAGAGAGAGAGAGAGAGAGAGAGAGAGAGAGAGAGAGAGAGAGAGAGAGAGAGAGAGAGAGAGAGAGAGAGAGGGGGGGGGGGGGGGGGTGGGGGGTGGGGATAGGAATAGGAATGTCAGATTAGGGATCTAGATGTACATGTATAGATCTGTATATATAGATTATTTTTATTATCATCATCATCATCATCATCCTCATCATCATCATCATCATCATCATCATCATCATCAATCTTATTATTATTATTATTATTCAAACAAAACACATTGTTTATTCATAAACTAATAGATAGCTTAATATATACACGGTTGATCGATATAATAATCATATATGGTTAGAGAGATAGACATAGATGAATACTTAGCTATTCAAATAGATAGATGAGCAGACTGCTGGATGAGTAAATAGATACATGCATGAACATGACGAAAGAAAATGCGACACATAGATTTATTTGAGATAATTATTGATTACGTGAATAAACATAAGTAAAATCAACTTACCATCGATGTCTAGTCAAGAATCAATTTCTGTCCTGAACTTTGCTACTACATCCCTGTTACTAAGACAGAACTCCCCCCCCTCTAATTCACATTGACTTTACACATAGTTCACGTCTTACCTAAGCACATATTTTTCTTGTATCTTATACTTTCACTTTCAATAATCTTTATTGATTTTAAAGCGATCTTTATTTAGCTTATTTGATTTAATTAAAAGGAAACAGAATTTGCCTAAGTTTTTTTTATCATGGTTAAGAACTTTTGCTCCAATAAATACACAAACAGGAATGAAACCTTTCACTGGTAAGTCATTATAAGTTGTAAATACTGCTCTGCAATTCGACTATTTTGTCACCTCTAGATTCATATTTAAAGTGTGGTGTTGCCTTTCTGCGTGAAAAGGTGACCAACAGGCTTTATGAAAAGAAAGAAAAAATGACGAGTTTTCGTAGGATAAAGGACAAATGGTATGTGATTAATATGTTGATATAAAAAGCAATATATCTCAGCAATTCAGTCCAGAAACATTGCATGGTTGCTGTGAAGAAAGTTTTCCATTTGCTTTACATAGAAAGTGAATTCTTTTGTGGCAGAATTATTAAAGAGCTTTTAGGGGTGGGTGGGTATGAGAGGGAGGCTGTACTTTTTTTTTACACCGGTGATAACTTATATGAGTGTAGGACTGGAAACAAGATGAACCCAATACACCAGTGATTACTTATAAGAGTGTAGGACTGGAAACAAGATGGACCTAATGCACCAGTGATAACTTATATAAATGTAGGACTGGAAACAAGATAGACCTAATACACTAGTGATACTTTATATGAGTGTAGGACTGGAAACAAGATAGACCTAATACATCAGTGATAACTTATATGAGTGTAGGACTGGAAACAAGATAGACCTAATACACCAGTGATACTTTATAAGAGTGTATGACTGGAAACAAGATAGACCTAATATACCAGTGATAACCTATATAAGTGTAGGACTGGAAACAAGATAAACCTAATACACTAGTGATACTTAATATGAGTGTAGGACTGGAAACAAGATAGCCCTAATACACCAGTGAATAATACGAAGGAGCCACAGTGGAGTGAAGTCAAAGGCGAAATATGACAATAAGTGACAACTCCACTAATAAAGACAGAGCAAACACGTGACGTTTCGGGTATAACCCTTCGTCAGACAACAAACGAGAAATATTTAGAATCTAGATCTAAGTACACCAGTCACACAATGTGATGTCAGAATAAAAACATAAAGGAGAAAGAAAGAAAGAAAAAGACAGTGATGTTAACTCTTTATTAGTGGAGTTGTCACTTATTGTCATATTTCGCCTAATACACCAGTGATAACTTATATGAGTGTAGGACTGGAAACAAGATGGACCTAATACACCAGTGATAACTTATATGAGTGTAGGACTGGAAACAAGATAGACCTAATACACCAGTGATAACTTATATGAGTGTAGGACTGGAAACAAGATGGACCTAATACACCAGTGATAACTTATATAAGTGTAGGACTGGAAACAAGATAGACCTAATACACCGGTGATAACTTATATGAGTGTAAAACTGGAAACAAGATAGACCTAATATACCAGTGATAACTTATATAAGTGTAGGGCTGGAAACAAGATAGACCTAATACACCAGTGATAACTTTTATGAGTGTAGGACTGGAAACAAGATAGATCTAATACACCGGTGACAACTTATATGAGTGTAGGACTGGAAACAAGATGGACCCAATACGCCAGTGATACTTTATATGAGTGTAGGACTGGAAACAAGATAGACATAATACATCAGTGATGACTTATATGAGTGTAGGACTGGAAACAAGATAGAGCTTATACACCAGTGATAACTTATAGGAGTGTATGACTGGAAACAAGATAGAACTAATACACCAGTGATACTTTATATGAGTTTAGGACTGGAAACAAGATGGACCTAACACACCAGTGATAATTTATATGAGTCTAGGACTGGAAACAAGATGGACCTAATACACCTGTGATAACTTATATGAGTGTAGAACTGGAAACAAGATAGACCTTATACACCAGTGATAACTTATATGAGTGTAGGACTGCAAACAAGATAGACCTAATACACCAGTGATAACTTATATGAGTGTAAGACTGGAAGCAAGATAGACCTAATACACAAATGCTACTTTATATTAGTGTAGGACTGGAAACAAGATGGACCTAATACACCGGTGATAACTTATATGAGTGTAGGACTGGAAACAAGATAGACCTAATACACCAGTGATACTTTGTATGAGTGTAGGACTGGAAACAAGATAGACCTAATACATCAGTGATAACTTATATGAGTGTAGGACTGGAAATAAGATAGACCTAATACACCGGTGATAACTTATATGAGTGTAGGACTGGAAACAAGATGGACCTAATACGCCAGTGATAACTTATATGAGTGTAGGACTGGAAACAAGATGGACCTAATACACCAGTGATACTTTATATGAGTGTAGGACTGGAAACAAGATAGACCTAATACACCAGTGATACTTTATATGAGTGTAGGACTGGAAACAAGATAGACCTTATACACCAGTGATAACTTATATAAGTGTAGAACTGGAAACCAGATAGACCTAATACACCAATGATAACTTATATGAGTGTATGACTGGAAACAAAATAGACCTAATACATCAGTGATAACTTATATGAGTGTGGGACTGGAAACAAGATAGACCTAATGCACCGGTGATAACTTATATGAATGTAAGACTGGAAACAAGATGGACCTAATACACCAGTGATAACGTATAGAGTGTAGGACTGGAGACAAGATGGACCTAATACACCAGTGATAACTTATATAAGTGTAAGGCTGGAAACAAGATAGACATAATACACCAGTGATAACTTATATGAGTGTAGGACTGTGCACAAGATAGACCTAATACATCAGTGATAACTTATATGAGTGTAGGACTGGAAACAAGATAGACCTAATTAACCAATGATAACTTATATGAGTGTAGAACTGGAAACAAGATAGACCTAATACACCCAGTGATAACTTATATGAGTGTAGGACTGGAAACAAGATGGACCTAATACACCAGTGATAACTTATATGAGTGTAGGACTGGAAACAAGATAGACCTAATACACCAGTGATACTTTATATGAGTGTAGGACTGGAAACAAGATAGACATAATACACCAGTGATACTTTATATGAGTGTAGGACTGGAAACAAGATGGACCTAATACACCAGTTATAACTTATATGAGTGTAGAACTGGAAACAAGATAGACCTAATAGACCAGTGATAACTTATATGAGTGTAGGACTGGAAACAAGATATACCTAATACACCAGTGATAACTTATATGAGTGTAGGACTGGAAACAAGATGGACCTAATACACCAGTGATACTTATATGAGTGTAGGACTGGAAACAAGATAGACCTAATACACCATTGATACTTTATATGAGTGTAGGACTGGAAATATGATGGACCTAATACACCAGTGATAACTGATATGAGTGTAGGACTGGAAACAAGATAGACCTAATACACCAGTTATACTTTATATGAGTGTAGGACTGGAAACAAGATGAACCTAATACACCATGATGCGAGAAACCTTACAAAGCTAAGATGCGGTTAGGGGGACCAAGGACTCGCATCAATCAGCCAGAAACAGAATCATATTGAATCCATGGATACATGGGATATTAGTTACATGGCAGATTATTCAACATAGATAGATGAACTGTATGCTAGGCCTATGTCAATGCGTTATTACACTTATTCACAAACTTTCATAACATTATGTTTTAGAAATTAATTGAATTCCTTGCCACAACAAAAAGTTTTAAAAAAATATATGCATAATAAAATTACTCCATTAGGCCTTAAGAGGGTTTAAGTCCTTTCTTAGAATATTGATGGCGCATAAAGATCATTGACTACGCCGCATGGACACTGGACCCTTGTTGTATTACACGCATATTGTCTGCTTTTTATATCTTTTTTCTTTCTTTCTTTCTTTTGTTGTTGTTAGTGCATAGAATAACCCATTTAACAAAACAAGAGTACCCCAAGGTCAAGAGACTCATTAAT
>JAXRKP010000031.1:22500-72500 GCA_037039925.1 Doris montereyensis | reverse complement strand
TTTGCTATTTGATGTTTGCTATAAAAGTTAAAGCTCTTGACGGGTTCATTCCCGGCTCAGAACCTGGGAGGAGGACTCAGGACTGAGTACAATCGGCTGTGCAAAAGCGAGAAGAAAAGCAGAGGCAACGGGTTGAGAGATACGAAAGGCTGGACCTGGTAAAGGACTCTCGAGTGGTCTGAAAACTGCTGGACAAACTCAAAGGATTCGACCGCGTTCAAAAACCGACTCCGTTACGGAAAGAAGATGGCACTCTTGTCTACTCAAATGCAAATAAAGCCAATATTCTTAATAGGCTTTGTGCGGGGTGAACAAAGCCTGACCCTGAGATGACGGTGTACGCAGGGACCGGAGGACTCGAGCTGAACGCTGGAGATAGGAGAGGTGACGGATGTGGAGAGGATCTGACTCTTGTGGAGCTGAATAGTGCAATTTACCGGACGAAAAAAGAGCACCCGGGCCTGACCAAATGTTCAACGGCTGAAGTTGCTGGAATTCTTGAATAGAACGTGGCGGAAAGGATCGCTCATCAAGGCTTGGAAGACCACTATGATTACTGCGATCCCAAAGAAGGGCAAATATCCTACTTAACCCAAGAACTACAGGCCGATCGCGCTTACGTCCTTTGTCTGCAATAGCGCCGAGAGAATCATAAATGAGCGCCTGTATAACTTCTTTGAAAGAAAAGAGATCCTGTCCGAAGACCAGGCGGGATTCAGAAGAGGTAGATAACGAACGGACCAAATACTTTGATGGAGGATGTCACTTACAATCTCCGGCAACGGAGAGACTCGGTGACCGTGTCTGGATATCATGTTTGTTGATAAAGATGCTGGTTGGTGTAGGCGGCAATTTGTATTTCTGGCTTCATGATTTCTTGTCGGCACAAGTGATCCGAACCACATGCGGCAATGCGCTGTTCCGGTTCGGCGGGCTGACCCTCGGCGAGGGCTTCCCCCAAGATTCAGCTCTGAGCTGCACTCTTTTCTTGGTGTTTGTCAACGACATAACTCGGGACGTGGCTGGCAAAGTGGCCTTGTACGCCGATGACATGGTCATATGTTGCCAGAGTACAAACGTGAAGAATGCAGTCAAAACTTTGCAAAGAGATTTAACTACTCTGGGCGACTATTTTCGGGAGTTGCTAATCACGCTGAACCAGGAGAAGACGTAAACACCACGTTCACACATTTCCCGGCTCGGCGCCACATGGAGCTCAGTCTGAAATACTACGGCCAGGAGCTAAAAAAGATGAAGCGCCAACCTACCTTAGGGTGAAACTTGACCCGAAACTCACGCTCAAAAGCAACGTTGAGAGCTGGCTGGCCAACATGTCCCAGAGGCTGAACATTTTAAAGAAACTGGCCAGCCCCCACTGGGGCGCGCGATTCGGCACCCTTCATAGGGGACGTCCGATCCGTCATGAAGCATGCCATGCCAGTGCTCGCTTTCGTGGCTCTGAGAAACATTTTCCTTTGAGAAAGTCCAGAACCAAGGCTGTGGTTTATCTGCAGAGGTATAAAGACTTCTACAACGAACGTCTATGAATTGCTGGCTGATGTGGAACAGCTATGGGCTCGGTGTGACTTAAAGATACTCGCCACCCTAGAAAGGCTATGCCGTTAGTTACGGGGGGATCGGCGATGATAAATGGTAGAAGGGTGTCAAGATTCGAACCTAATGAAGAGGAGCTGTTTCGTGTGGGAGGCTGTCCAGAAGGAGCGAGGAGATGGGCCTGTCGAACATGCCAGTCGTGGAGACAGATATGATTCCCAAAGTTCTCCCGTGGGTCGCGCTTGAGCCACCAAGGATCCATCTGCAATAGAATGACAAGTCAGCACACAATGGGTTAGATCAAGGCCGTCTATATATATAGACGGCCTTGGTTAGATCCTTGGTGCTAAAATCGTTCGCTTGTGAGACGATTTATGACTGGGCCTGTGAAGACAGTGGTACCGCTCAGGTGCCGAATAGACGGCTCCTCACCAGGCGCACCTACTCAGTTGGGTCGGGGTCTGAACCTCCTTATGTAAGATAGCTTAGGTCGGGTTGCATTGGGTGGGTAAATGATATAGCGAGGCTTCGGCCAAACTTTCTGTTCCCCGGTTGCGCTAGGTAAGCTTGCTAGTCTGGGAGAAGATAAAAGTGACCTCGTAAATCGCTTCTATAAGGTCGGTTACGGTGACTCCTGGATATATATATATATATATATATATATATATATATATATATATATATATATATATACCCGAGCTCATCAAAAACCCGAGCTGAGCACTTTAGTTCTCCTTGGTGCGTAATAGCTTGTCTTATATTATATCCATTGCACCCTTAAAATAGTTGGATTAAATTTGGTTGGGCCTGGAACCCAATTGTCCCTCGAGTCCTCGACCTTCTAATGACATTCCACACATAATTTGATTGTTTGAATTTGATTGATTATGGAGAGTGATTATCAATTAACAATGTGCTTTTTCAGCCTCAGTTAAGGTAAAATAAGGTATGCTTTTGCCTTCAACGTGGAGGCGGAAGGGGGGAGCGATAAATACGTGTACTAAAGGACTCGTTGCGCCTGAATAAAACAAGGAATTAAACAGGAATACTTTTTTTTTAAAAGGCTTGCTAGGTCGAGCCGGTCGGTGTTTGGCTTGACTGGTTTGGATGAAGCGGACAAGAAGGACGCCTGTACTCGGAGGGTTGGTCCTTACTTGGAAGATTCGTGTGGTGCTTGGGGCGATATCTGATTATGAGCCTCCATAATATAGTAAGGAGGCTTAGGGCGATATGAACCTGGATTAACAGGGGCGTGCTTAGTACTTAACTAGTCTCTCCCCCCCCCCCCTTTTCGATCACACCGCTGCCCGCGGAGATGAGAGTGAGAGTGGTCGTGAACCTTTTCCAGGGCTTCTTCAGCTGCAGGACAGAGGCGGCTCTCCTGTCGGTCAATGGGTTTACGAGTGCCGAGTCCAAAATGGCTGGCATTTTTTCCCTGACACCCAACATCATACCTGCCCTTGCGATGGGGCTAATAAGTGATCTTTGGCATTGAAAAGGCTGGGGTGGTGGGGGGGGTCATCTTAAACGCAATCTTTTCATGGGTCTTCCAATCACCATAGAACAGCGCATAGTGAGCTCGGTTGGTAGCGCGGTTTCTTTTCATGGCGAGGCGTTGGGTGTGGATGCAGAGGTCGCGGGTTCAATCCCCTTGGTGGCCAAGTTTTTTTCTATCTACTCCTTGTATTTGTCTTGTCTTTGTTCATATGGTGCTTTCATATTACTACCTCACGTCATTTCCTTCACTTTCGACATGCCCCTTGTCTCACTGTTTTTTTAGTATTGTATAACGTGTTGGGCCATCATATTACTTTACCTCCATCATTTCTACTTTCGACTACGCTTGTAATCCTCACCTGTTTTTTTAGTATTGTATAACGTGTTGGGCCAATTTTCTTCTTTTCTTCTTTTCCTTTTTCTTCTTTTCCTTTTTCTCCTTCTCCTTATTCTTCTTCTTCTTCTCCTTCTTCTTCTTCTTCTTTTCTTCTTCTTCTTTCTTCTTTTTCTTCTTCTTCTTCTTCTTCTTCTTCTTCTTCTTCTTCTTCTTCTTCTTCTTCTTCTTCTTCTTCTTCTTCTTCTTCTTCTTCTTCTTCTTCTTCTTCTTCTTCTTCTTCTTCTTCTTCTTCTTTTTCTTCTTCTTCTTCTTCTTCTTCTTCTTCTTCTTCTTCTTCTTCTTCTTCTTCTTCTTCTTCTTCTTCTTCTTCTTCTTCTTCTTCTTCTTCTTCTTCTTCTTCTTCTTCTTCTTCTTTCTTATTCTTCTTCTTCTCTTTCTTGTTCTTCTTCTTCTTATTCTTCTTCTTCTTCTTCTTCTTAATTCTTGAGTATTACTCTAAGCCACCCAATCTATCAGTAAAAGTAGGCTCAGGTATTACTGTTAGCGTGCGTCGTTTGTTTTTGTTTTATACTTTGATTTTACAATGATTTGCTTAATTTCATAAAATGATGAACATTGAGATCCCATTTGGTCTAATAAATAAAAAGGAAATTTCCATCCTTAAGCAAAAACACTCTTTAAAAAAAAGTGGCTTGCTGTTTTGTCTTTTCTTATCAACGACCCGATACATCATCAAATCAGATAAAATGATAAAAAACTGATCGGGAATAGAGAAATTATGATTCCCAGCCAATGGCAAATGTAACATGATACTTTGTACATTACAAATCTATGACCTCAAATCTGTTGATTATTTTGGCCTGTTTTGTAAGTAATTGTGGGCCACAATCTGCGGTAAAAAATGAAACAGTTGAAAGGAAGGTTAGAAGCAAAGATATGGTATTTCAATTCATTTTAAAAATGGTTAATAATCAATACAACTGAGCCACTCTTGGTATCAGGGGGACTCGGTACTAAAAGGTGGTGGGTTCGAGTCTCCGCTAACGGTCTAAAAAATTTCTCGATTTTTTTTTTTTAGAGCAAAATTTACCTCCCCCTTTCCTGGTCCAGGTAGGTGGATCGACACCTAGTCCCTTCGGAGACAGAACAGTGCATAGTGAGCTCGGTTGGTAGCGCGCTTTCTTTTCATGGCGAGGCGTTAGGTGCGGATGCAGAGGTCGTGGGTTCTCGGTACTAAAAGATGATGGGTTTGAGCTCCGTAAACGATGGAAAAATTTCTCGATTTTTTTTAAAAGCAAAATCTATCTCCCCCCTCCTGGTCCAGGTAGGTGGATCGACACCTAGTCTCATCGGAGACGGACGATAGAAAGGAAGTCCTGTGAACAGATCACAACACTATGTGCACGTTAAAGATCCCCCGGCTGTTTACAGGCAGTCCGTGCAAAATAAAATAAAAATCCTACCAAAACCCTCGAGATCACCTTAGTTGTGGATGTGGGTAAATCAAATCAAACCTTGGTATTAATAGTGTTTGAGAAGGAAAAGTAGTATCGTTGTATGTATTCACTTATAGCCTATCCAAAATACACACAAATTGATTACGTCACAGCAACCAGGAACAAAGCTAATTCAGTGGATCTTGTTTGGTACGCCAGAGAGAGAGAGAGAGAGAGGAGAGAGATAGAGAGAGAGAGGGAGAGAGAGAGAGAGAGAGAAACCTATAGACATGTTGGGAAAGAGCACTACATTTCTCTCCCATCAGTAACGTCGGAAATATATATTGCCTTTGAAATGGGTGGGTGCATTGGGTCTCAGAGAGACAATGGCCCACCCTCCGGAGAATCGTCAGACGTAACGGGGATGGTTCAGCATGGTAAGCAACGGATTCAAGAGATAAATAAAATAATTTTAATTAAGGATAAAATAAGAATTACTAGATCTAGATCTAGAATCTAATCTAGAGCTAGATCTATATAACATATAGATATATGGATCTAGATCTAGGTCTCTATATCTAACTATGATAAATGTTGGATTTCGAAGTGGTTATTCGACCCGGGTCCTAATAAACACCCACACTATTCGGACACACTGGGCCTATTAGGACACGGACTATTTATGTAAAATGACGTCATAACCTAATCTAAACCGTGCATGCCCAGAAGAATATTAGATCTATTGTTTAAGTGCCGGTACCACCCATGTCCCAAAATCCAATAACTTTCCCCCAGCCTACTCCATAACATTACTAACGTAGTGTAGCACCTACTGGGATATTTACATATTAAAAAATACTTAAAATGGGTAATAAAAATCGCGACCCGTGCTCCCGAAAATTAGTTCACCGGAAGGTATGAAAGGTTTCGTTTACTTTTTTTTTCCGGAACGAAATATGACCGCTAGAAATAGAAAGTCGACTTTCGCTCAAGGCCGTCAAGACGGCCTTGCTTCGCTACGATTGAAACTGAAATTACATGTCATCAACTTCAATTCTCTAAAAAATATATTTTTAGACATAGATTCTAGATCTGTGTGTCCCATTAAAAACCCGGGTCCGAATAAAACCCACACTATTGGGACACGCGGGTCCGAATAAACACCCACACTATTGGGACACGGGTCCGAATAATGACAGCCGTTGAATTTAGATGATATGTGCAATCGGGTAGCTGAGTTCGTGGCGGATCATTGTCGTGGCACGAGGGCTGCCCACAGGATTTTATGAGAGGACTTCCATAGTCGGGGTTCCACTCAAGGGACATAGTAAAGAGGGTTTATTTTGAAGAGGTGAGATAATATGTTGGGGCTTGGTTTTTGTTAGGGATAAAGAGAGAAAGAAAGAAGGTAAAATAAAGAGGTAGTGGGAGGAGTTAAGTTCAATGTGGGCCAATCAGAGGTCGTGTGACACTATTATGACACTGGATGGGACTGAAAACTTTAACAACAACAGTCAGAACACGAGCAGTTCAATGAGTGAGTGAGACGAGTACCGATAGACTGACTGGTTGACAGACACAAACAGTTCAAATTTGACAATGACAAGGGACTGGATCGAGATGTTTTGACAGGTTTCCACGATGAGGACCAGGAAGTCAGTTTGAAACATTAATCTTCGTTTAGATTTATGTCCTTGAAAATGCATTTTTTTGCAAAATTTGGTGTATATTATATGTTCTCTATGTAAATAAATACAGTGGAAAATCAAGAAAATGTGTTTTTGTTGCTTTATTTGGTTTGTGTGGGGATATTTGAGTGGTCAAACGTTAGGTTGTTGACATACAGTTTTGATGGCACAAAAACACACCACCTCACAGATATAAGACAAATATAAAATTGAACCCAAATTGCGTTTTTTTATTACAGAAAGGGTTGACCATAACTTTCCAGAAGAAGAAATGGGCGTTCAAAGCGTTTAGAAGAAAATATTACACTGAACGCAGTTGCATAATATACACGTATAAGTCTAATGGGCGGACGTTAGAGCCGGACATCGAATTCAAAGTCTACTTCACTTTTGTTTTCAAAATTTTTGTGCCGCTTGGTTTTATTCTAAAGCAGAGCTATTTTTTTGTCATCGTGGCGCTAAATTTACGTATTACAATGCTGTATTAATGGCTGCAGATTGTGTTTACTAGGGAGGGTCAGTGGTTGACCGTCCGTAAGTCTAACGTCACTAACGTTCAATGTGAAACAAAACTAACTGGCTTACATCATGTCAAAATATAATCATGCGACTTGTTTTAGGCTTAGTCTTGCTTGTACACACTAGCATCGATCACATGTACCTTTAAACACGATGTGTGTTGGGTTTGGCTGACACATATCTATAGTGTTTATCTCTCGTAAGTTTAACAACGTTCGATTCACTGATGTTTGACCTATCGGTGTGTTGACCTCTTGCGGCCTTTACTTTTCAGTGGATTAGTGCTTGCCAGTGTTTCTTTCTACTTTTTCGGGATTTCTAGAAGTTCGGGTGAGTATGAATAAACATTTTTTTTCCTATGTGATAATATAATTTCTACTAAAGCAAAAAAAAATTGAACTTCATTATTTTGACTTGAATTCGGTCGAACTTTGAGATTGTTGACGACATGTCACCACATGTTAGTCGAACGTAAGGATTTTAAACTTTACGCGTCTTGATCAAACGCAAGTAATGTTGACCTACATATTAGACTTAAGCATGTGGTATAGACGTTAGTATTATTATTAGTCCTGGTGAGACTCCAGACATTCATTACACATTACGGCCAGTTTGGATAGACCAGCGTTTATAATTTAACTTCCTCTCGTTCCTCCAAGTCCTACTTCATCCCCTCCTCCCACACAGACAGCTACCCTCATTTTGCCAGATGCCACACCTCTTACCTTGTCTTTCTTACTTCTCAGTGATTACCAACAACCAAGTCGCTATACTATTATCACAATCTAGAAGTTTCTAAGAGGCCATGCAATGCCAGTAGAAAGCAATCAGAGTCCAAAGAGGGTTGAGAAGGGGGGAACATCAGTCGGAATAGTTGGATCTCATTTTCTACATTTGCTGTGAAATCACTTTTTAAAGGATATGAAACGAGGATGTTAAATAGAACTTAATTAACTTTTAGCTTGGAGGGCAAACTTGTAAGGAATTACTTGAACTTGAAGTAGAGGTATTATTATTATGACTATGACACAGTAAAGAAAGACAGACAGATACTGGGAGGAGAGAGAGAGAGAG
The DNA here is from genome assembly GCA_037039925.1 of Doris montereyensis. Classification (NCBI taxonomy): domain Eukaryota; kingdom Metazoa; phylum Mollusca; class Gastropoda; order Nudibranchia; family Dorididae; genus Doris; species Doris montereyensis. The sequence continues at coordinate 64,395 of JAXRKP010000031.1, read as the reverse complement.
CTTCAAGGTTAAAGCAACATTAATTTTACATGTACTGGGAATGAGTTTTCCCTTTCTCCCTCTCTTTCACATTGTATTTAAATTTAGTGAAATTTAACTTAGCATCATGTTTAGACATACAATGTATTACAAATATTTTGAGATTTATAATGAATGAGCAATGTTATAAGGTATAATTTTCGTTTTCAGAAGTCATGTCATTAAGAGGTAGGCCTACACAGTACACTATACCATCATAAGCTGAAAAGAAAATCATGAGATATAACATGTAACTTACCTTGAGTTTGATTTTACCCACATCCACAACTATGGTAATCTTGGGGGGGGGGGTTTAGGATTTTTAATTTTGCCTGGACTGCCCTTTAAGCAGCCAAAAGATCTTTAATATACACAGTGTTGTGATCTGTACATAGGACCTACAAGTTATGGTTTGTCTCTGATAGAACTAGGTGTAGATCCATCTCTACTTAAATACCTGTCCCTTCATATTTAACCCCTCTTCGTGTATTTGTCCCTTCAACTTCAACCCCTCTTCATGTAACTGTTCCTTCAATTTCAACCCCTCTCCATGTAACTGTTCCTTCAACTTCAACCCCTCTTCATGTAACTGTTCCTTCAACTTCAACCACTCTTCATGTACCTTGTTCAACTTCGACCTCTTCTTGTACTTGTCCTTCAACTTCAATTCACATTGTATGTTCAACTTCAACTCCTCTTCATGTACGTAACCCTTCAACTTCAACCCCTCTTCATGTACAACCTTTCAACTTCCCCCTTTTCTTGTATCTGTCCCTTCAACTTCAACCCTCTTCATGTAGTAGTAACTGTCCCTTCAACTTCAACCCCTCTTTGTATTTAAAACTGTCCCAGCAACTTCAACCCCTCTTTATGTAGTTACTGTCCCTTCAATCTCAACCCCTCTTCATGTAGTAACTGTCCCTTCGACTTCAACCCCTCTTCATGTAGTAACTGTCCCTTCAACTTCAACCCTTCTTCATGTAACTATCCCAGCAATTTCAACCCCTCTTCATGTAGTAGCTGTCACTGCAACTTCAATCCCTCTTCATGTAACTGTCCCTTCAACTTCAACCCCTCTTCATGTAATGTCCTTCAACTTCAACCCCTCTCATGTAACTGTCCCAGCAATTTCAACCCCTCTTCATGTAGTAACTTTCCCTTCCACTTCAACCCCTCTTCATGTAACTGTCCCTTCAACTCCAACCCATCTTCATATAACTGTCCCTTCAACTTCAACCTCTTTCATGTAACTGTCCCTTCAACTTCAACCCCTCTTCATGTAACTGTCCCAGCAACTTCAATCCCTCTTCATGTAGTAACTGTCCCTTCAAGTTCAACCCCTCTTCATGTAGTAACTGTCCCTTCAATTCCAACCCCTCTTCATGTAGTAACTGTCCCTTCAATTTTAACCCCTCTTCATGTAGTAACTGTCCCTTCAACTCCAACCCCTCTTCATGTAATTGTCCCTTCAATTTCAACCCCTCTTCATGTAGTAACTGTCCCTTCAACTTCAACCCCTTTCATGTAGTAAGTGTCCCTTCAATTTCAATCCCTCTTCATGTAACTGTCCCTTCAACTCCAGCCCCTCTTCATGTAGTAACTGTCCCTTCAATTTCAACCCCTCTTCATGTAGTAACTGTCCCTTCAATTTCAACCCCTCTTCATGTTGTAACTTTCCCTTCAATTTCAATCCCTCTTCATGTAGTAACTGTCCCTTCACCTTCAACCCCTCTTCATGTAACTGTCCCAGCAACTTCAATCCCTCTTCATGTAACTGTCCCTTCAACTCCAGCCCCTCTTCATGTAGTAACTGTCCCTTCTAGTTCAACCCCTCTTCATGTAGTAACTGTCCCTTCAACTTCAACCCCTCTTCATGTAGTAACTGTCCCTTCAACTTCACCCCCTCTGCATATAACTGTCCCAGCAACTTCAATCCCTCTTCATGTACCTAGCCCTTTAACTTTCAACCTGTCTCCCTACCCAACCTTTACCTCCAACTCAAACTAAGGACACATCCCAGTTATAGCAATGAGGCACACATAGAATTGGTGACTTTGTCTCCATCACCTTCAGACTTAGCAAATGAGGAGAAAAGAACTTACTATGCAAGCAATGCTACTGTAAGTGTAACAGTAATGTAAAAAAAAAAAAAAATGTTTTTAAATAGCAAAAATATCCTTCAATTTACATGTGTAACCTACAGCGTCTTCATGGAATTTTCTTGTAGCCTACATGTCTATTTATTGCAGGTGATCACACCAAACTTGAAGAAGGGGACTTTTTTGCAAAATCCCTTTAAAGCATCAGATTATGGGATTTTATGTGTTTCTTGATGTGGATGATACATGTACAATTTCACCATCGTCGATGTTCTTTGCATCAAGACAAAGTTTCTACTATCACTGTTAATAATAGAAGACATCATTATGTTTAAATTGATTTGCCTGAGAAATTTTTGTATACTTTTCGGATATTTTTCATGTTGTCATTGCCTTTAATTTTTTTTACATTCTCTGGTGTATTGCGTAAATGATCATTGAATTATTTAATGAATATAATGCTTGTTTCATGTAGCCATTTCTTGTTTATCTTTGACTGAATCTAATTTTTAAAGTCAAAGCTCTTGTGCAACTTAAGTTTCCTGATTTCTATATTTGCAGTTGTTCATGAAAAGGATGTGATTGGTCGAACGTTATATTGTGTCTAGTGCTTGTGTGATGTAATGTTTCAAGTAAATAATGTCTGTTATAATTAATTCTTGTTCACCTATCACACATTAGGTGCTATTGGCACATTAATACTTAAGTTATTTTCATGGTCTCTTTCAAGGACATTGTCTTGTTGAAGTAGTTAAAAGTTACTGACACTGATTTTTATAAACATGAGGGTCACCTTATTTAAGGAGCTGCCATGCCCAAACAAGTCCTTCACTGGCTTTCTAACCTTCAGAAATGAATTCCTGGGACTCCAAGCTTTTATTTGATATTATGATATATATATATTATATGTATCATTTTGATGCTTTTGAAAATTTGTCATGTTTTGGGGCAATGTGAGGTCACCTTACTGTGAAACCTGTCTTATCGTAAAATCGGACTGGGACTGAAACCAGCCATGTAGTTCGAGGTAGCATTGGACTATGGAGACATTTTGTTACCAGGAAGAGTGGGTGTCTCATTTATAACATATATGACCATGTTTTGTAAACGTTTTACCAGTCCATGTTACCTAATTTGCATGTTTAAAAAGTGCGCAGTTTGTGTAATGATTGATTGACGTGTAAATGACAATAAATTGTTGAAAAAGTTTGTATATATATATATATATATGTGGTACAATATACAGTGGAACCTCTCTAATCAGGAAGTCTCGGTAGATTGTAAAATCGTCCCGATTTGCCAGGTTTTCGGATTTGCCAGAGACCTAGGGATTTTGGTTTTCCCTCAGCAGTTTGAGGTACCTAAGCCCTTCTGTGGGTGGTAAGATACAGAATTAAACGAACAAGTAGCCAAAGGACCAGCTGATCAAAACGAAGATGGCATTCATTAAAGATGTTACTCACAATTGATCTTCCTTGGACGGTAGATAGATAAGACACGTAATCAAGAAGGCATGGTGGGTCGTGAAATTTCTTCTCATGTCCACGCTCATATCCACCCTTGTGATTGACGGATGAGGCGGGCACTAAATGACTAATATGACAGTGCACAACTTTCTTAGCGTCGTCCTGTGTCAAAACCGTACTGTATTGTTAGGTTGACGAGCAAGGTCTGGCTCGACGCTTGCTTTCGCACCTACTTAATTAGTGTCTGGCATTTGTGACATGGTACACACATTATGCAATGTATAACACGTGTAGCACTAATGCAGGTGTATAATTGATGTTTTGCTAAGCGCGGAACCCAAATTGGGATTAAAAAGTGAGTGTTGGAATTGATAAATATGAGGGAAGTGGTGATGATAATGAATGCAAGCCTGCGAAAATTGTCTCAATTAGCCAAGGACCTTTCCGTTTAGAGAGCTAAAATATTTAGAAACAATTCCATTCCCTGGGAATTTTTCCCGATTGGCTGGGTTTCGATTAGAGAGTTAGTACTTACTAACATACAAAGAAAAAGAGAAGACCAATGGGTGAAGTTTTGTTAAAATATAAAAATCTCACAAAAGGAAATTTTTGTGTTCTTTCCCTTTGATATTCATGGATCCCTATTATTACGTGTGCAATCTATCTCAAGTAACAAATATTATAAAAATTGTCATATATATGGATAATGCGAGTTAGGGGGGGGGAGTCTACAAAAGGGCAAACCCAGTATCATTTCGTCCTTCTGCGCAAATTCCTTTTGTTTCCGAGATGTCTTCTTGTAGTAGTGCTGTTGGATCTCCTGTGGTAAAAAGTGCACATGTGACACCCCCCCACCCCCATCCGAGGCAAGTGTAGGTTGCCGGGGAAACGCATACAATAGCTTTGTTGTTGGGCAGTCCCGTAGAGTTGGAGCACTGAAAAAATTCTAAATTTTATCTTGCCGACAGTGAAACCAGTGTGAAAGAAAGAAGATGGCCACTGTGTAAAGGCTATAGGCTTGAGTCGGTATTTCTCTATGGATTATTGTATCTAAAAATGATTTCTGTCCATCGAAATGTGCTAGAATAATATGTAAAGATAGTTTTTCTTCTTCTTCGATCTATCTGCCAGCGGGTCAGATCAGGATGCGGATTGTCTCAATGAATTGATAGTCTTTTGCAGACTCTCCATAGGACTGTAGGGCTTTTCTTCCAGAGGTGCATCCCTCTCCCGGCCATATTGCTATTCTCTCTGATGTGTGAAGCGGACACAGCTGGAGAATATGTTCAGTGTTCTAGTGGGCGCTTCACACTACACCCTTCTGATTCCCCAACTTTCAAATAGTGATACTGATACATATGTTGGTAGAGACGGTTGTGCCCAGTCCTAAGGAATCTTTGGGGTTATAGCTGCTATGATTTTCTCTCCATTGATTGCAGACAGCTGCCTTGATGATTGTCTTCTCTTCCTCGAAGGTCAATGGCAGAGACTCCTGGGGCATACTAGAACCTTTTTTTTTTGTGAGTTCATCTGTATGCTCATTCCCATCAATCTGGCAGTGTCCAGGTATCCATTGTAATATGGTGCATTGTGTTGACTGACATAACTGTTAAAGAAATAGTGAAAGATGATTTAACTGATTTAAAGATGGTTTGAGAAGTATTATCTTTTCTTTATATTAAATAAAAGTTACCAGCGGGGGAAAAAATAAGTACCCCGATATTGGAAGTCCTCCCATTATGCGTTCATAGGTTACGCTGACTTCTGATGAGGCTATAACCAATCCTTTTGTTTTTGCTGGCCTGACCATCAGTGGATCAATTGACTTTTGTGTTCTTTTGATTGTTACTGTTATTGATAATGATAACAAAGTGACTATTTGTCATTATGACGAATATCTGAGAGAGAGAAAATGCTATTCGTCATTAGTATCGGATGTGTTGCTGATTACGGATGACGAATCAAGTACTGTTTTGGTACTCGAGTACGCTCTCGCGGTAAACACGTCATTTCATTATTCCCAGTCTCATTCATTAATTGATTGCCAAGCTGACCGCTTCACTAGTGATAATGTCCGTCAACTTTGCCGTAGGGTTCACTTTTGAGTCTTACACAACGATTTCTTAAAGGGTATCTAGATATTAGATCTAAGATTAAATCTAGATCCAAGTATTTCACAAGACACATATAGAGTTAGAGTGGGAGGGAGAGAAACACAAGACAAGTAAAGATAGATTGAAGTAGAGTGACACACATACATGTGCAAGATACAGAGAGAAAAGACACACACAGACACACCCATACATTTTGAGATCAAATCACACATGCCACATAGATAGATTTAGATCTAATGTTGAATGGTGACACAAGACTTAAGAAAGATAGAGAAGGAGAGGGAGACACCCTTTACAAACACATGACTGAGAGAGAGAGAGAGAGAGAGAGAGAGAGAGAGAGAGAGAGAGAGAGAGAGAGAGAGAGAGAGAGAGAGAGGTCAAGGCCAAGAAAGATAGAAGGAGAGAGACACACATATGATATAGATACACACAAGACAGAGAGAAAGAGAGAGAGGACAAGGCCAAGAAAGACTGAAGGAGAGAGACACACATACACATATGAGAGAGAGAGAAATCTGTATGTCAATTCACGCAAGTTACATCTAGATCTAAATCTAATGAATAATATGAAGGAGCCACAGTGGAGTAAGTCAAAGGCGAAATATGACAATAAGTGACAACTCCACTAATAAAGACAGAACAAACACGTGACGTTTCGGGTATAACCCTTCGTCAGACAACAAACGAGAAATGTCTAGAGTCTAGATCTAGATCTAAGCACTACCTCAGAAGGGGTGACAATTAAAGGACTATCGCCGTTTCTCCACATTGCTCTATTCTCTCTGTCCTCTTCCTAATCTTCAATTGTTGCTCCTCCCTCTTCATGTTTAGTTGGGAGTTGGGTAAGCATCTGAGTGAGTTCATCGTTTAGGAATTTCGACTGTCTCATCGTCGCTCTCTTGTCATAAATTTCCTCCATTACCAGTATCGATGTATTCAACGATCCTGCCTCCAGGCCCATATCACCACACATGATTGCATTTACTACGGATGGGTCGCTGATATTCAGTAATTCCATTTTACAAGTGTAGAAGTGCAGATCCAGAAAATGACAGCAAAGCAAGAAGTCTAAAATTCCACTGACTGTTGTGCACTGATAACGAGTCAGTAGTGAAGTGATTTCACAGTAATATTAATGAATTAGAGATGCCTTGACTGTCTTACTCACGCCACACAAAACTAGGATGATCCCAGTCTTTTCTATTTGATAAGAAGACAACAAGACCAATTACATACTTGTACAAACACACATTGTTATTGTCAGCTAAGTCACACAGACTCTCCAAACAGACCAGTGGTTCACATTTACATCCCTCTCTAGCATTACTAGCAAGTGAGAGGAAATGCAAAGGAAACCAAAACAATGCTAGCAGCTAGGGAAGCTAAAACACAAAATCTTAAATTGGGTAGGGAAAATTAAGAACAAGTTTCAAGCTACAATCACCAAGGAGTAATGATTAACTCAGAGCGAAAACTAAGAGAAGAAATCAGCCAGAGAATCCAAAAGCCAATGACAATATATAACCATCTAGGAAAAACATTTATATTATAGGTAAACAAGAATTATCAACAAAAACCAAACTGGCAATATACAACACGGTTTATTGTCCTCTCCTATACGGCAGCGAAACCTAGACCTTAGACAGTAGAGAATACAGTAGAGCACAAGCAGCTGAAATGAAATATCTAGCTAAGAAGAGTTAGCAGGGAAAACTAAAAGTAAAAGAGGCAAAATCAGAAATACACCAGTAAGAGATCAAAGTAAAGCAGATGGCATAAAAACTAAGATAGAAATAAATCAACTGAGATGGTTTGGATATATGCAAACAGAATGAATGACAATAGAATTAATAGAAATAAAATAGCTAAATCAGTATACAGTGCTAAAACCCAAGGTAAAAGACCATAAGGCAGACCTTGGAGAAGGTGGTAAGAAGATATGAAATAGGCATTAAAGTTTAAAGCAAAGAAATTTAACTTTTTTGAAAGGAAACAGAAAATGCCAAGACAGAGCAGCCTGGAGAAAGATTATCTTGGGTATCTGAACCCATACACCGGAAGGTAGAATGGGAACTGATAAAGAAAGAAAGAAAGAAAGAAAGAAAGAAAAAACAAATACAAAATATAATAAAGGTGAATGTGGGCATAGTAAAAAACACTAAGAAAACTATTTAATTTTAATCTTCATTTATTAAATAAATAAATATTTTCAGTGATTAGACATGATAAACATGTCACTTAAGAGACTGTTCCATCATTTCTCTTTCCTGTGGAAATTAAAAACTAGAATGGTCAAGTTTGACTTTGTTTTTGTTCATGTTCATCGACTGTAGGCTAGCATCATTGAAAGTAAATTAATGAACATAATTATTATTTTGTTTCAGTGTCCATAGGGAGGAACCAGCCTTTAAAACCAGAAAAGCCAAAATGGAAAAGTGATGTACCTTTAACAGAAGGACAGTTGCGTAGTAAAAGGGATGAATTCTGGGATACAGCCCCAGCTTTTGATGGACGGAAAGAGATATGGGATGCGTTAAAGGCAGCATCTTATGCTCTGGAAACAGGTGATCATTCTTTGGCACAAGCTATAGTTGATGGAGCAAGTATTTCTCTGCCACATGGTAAGTGTTTTGTTTTGTTTTTTTACTTTCTTTTAATTTATGTTTTGTTGTTATTCTTTTTACTTTTTAAATCTTTAGCTTACACTTGTTCCTTTTTAAAAAAAAAAAATGTACTTGTGCTCTCATTTCATTCTTCTCTTGTAGTTTTAGCCTAAAATTCAACAATTACAATGATCTGTGAGTTTTGAATTTTTCATGTGATCCTTATAGTTAATGTACAATGTACATACATTTAGGGTGTAAATAAATCAATTTCCACTTATAATGTTTTTTTGTTTTGTTTTTATGTCACACTGAAAAGATCAAAGATAGATTTATGAGTTTTGAGAGGTATTTTTTTTCATTTAATCTGTTGTTTGATTTATGAACTTCTCTTTCTTTTTCGAACAGTTCAAGGTCAGTGTTATCTTTCTCCATATTTTTTTCTTGTTTTGGCCTCCGAGTTGGCATTTATATTGTTAGCTTCAGCGACCTGACTATTTTGGGCAAGTGTTATTCGTGACATGGTTATTCACATCCCTTTTTTGTTTAATTTTGTATTTGAAAAACCTGCTCTTGTCTCCTAAAATGTTCTTAACATCATGTTGATGCGTTTAAAATGTAATGTAATAGGTTTCACCTCGAGCTGCCCATTTTAATAACGTTTTATTGTCTGAAAGCTTTTTCTTGACAGATTTGCCCAGACCCCATTTCGTCTTTTAGTTACAGTATAATTGAAATAATTAGATACAATTGAGCTTAAAACTGATTTGCATGGAAATGCACTCAAAATCTTCTTCTATTTGAAAAAAGCCCCTAAAATTTCTTGTATCTGTCTAAAATTTAAATGTGGGATTTTCTTTCATTTTCAGCAAAAACAGAAAGCATGAGTTTTGCTCCTTTCAGTACTGACATTATAAGAATGTGTCAGTTTCATTCCTGTCTCTCTCTACAACATTTCCTTTATGAACTAAAAAACGTATAAAATGATTTTCAGGAGTTTTATTAAAAAAACGAACGTATTTATTGTAGCCCTCAAGTCAAAACCCTACAAATTTTTTAATCACTTTGACGAACCATCCACAATACTGGGATTAGGTTAAAATGATCATTCTAGTACTAATAGGAGTTTTTACTGTCTTGCTGAGGTTTTGTCATCCACTTTTTGTGTTATCAACAAACGTGTCTATCTTTGTAGGTACCCTCATGGACTGCTATGATGAATTAGGAAACCGCTATCAACTGCCCCACTATGTGCTCAGTGCACCAGCCAATCTTATCGAAGATGTTAGTGAAAGTGACACTAATCCTGATGGGGAGGGAACTCCCTTGCCAGGAGTAGTACAGCCTATCAGATTCCGCCTTTCCACGCTCACACATGATATCAAGCTTCAAGTGTGTTCGACGGACACTGTGTTGAAAGTCAAAAGGCAAATTGCAGAGATGCAGGTAGGAGTGGATCCTCATCGTCAGAGGTGGTTCTATGCTGGACGTTTGTTGAATGATAAATTACGAGTAGAGGACACTAAGATTCCCAAGAATCATGTTGTTCAAGTGATCGTTTCGCCTGTGCAGCAGGGGAGGAGAGTTGAGAGGAAGTTTTATGACCCGTCTTTCAAGATAGATGAATCAGAAAGAAAAAAAAAGAAGAAGAAAAGGAAGGAATTTACAAGATTGGAAATGTACATTTTCATAAATACTTATTACAAATGTTCCTCTAAACTGTAGTGTCTATTTATTACTATCAACATTCAAAGGAAACATATGTGTGTAGATACAACATACATTAATGCAAGATACTCCTTGTGATAGGTGGTGCCTTAAAAGACAGATTATTCAGAAGAGAATGAATGATAGAAAGTTCATTGCCCTGTTGCTGTGACTTGTAAGTTTAACTGGAGAGACATACATATCTTGGAGATTCATAGTACATATAATTATCACGATTTTGTTCTTGACTCGTCATAAAAAAATCCTACAAAATAAATAATTACATATATGTGTGGGGGAAAAACCTCATCAGTTTACATGTTGAAATTTTAAGTGTTCGCTTTAAAGCTTTAAAATTAATCTTGTTTTTCTGCATGAAATGTAGAGTTAAATGACGAGCTTTTGTTACCTCAAGGTATAGAGAGATGAAAGGATGATTTTTATAGATTCCAGTTATTTGTCTTCTCTTTTGGTATCTTAATGTCTACGTTGTAATCTTAAAATGAAAGTTAACTCACAAAAAATCACGAACTTTGAAAATTGATGAATTGTTCTCTAGTTAAATTGTATACAGTTGGAGAAGACAATGAGACAGGAATTCATTCCATTTATATTGATATATTTTTCAATTTAAGACCAAGACAGAGATTTGCTTCTGTTGTGTTAAATATTACTTCTTGTCATATTTTATATAAAAGGAGTTCTTTCATGAAAAAAAGCTTAGGAGAAAAATTATGCATATTGTGTTGTCTTTTTTGCCTATTCCTTCTATAAAAAAATTGTCTTACTTTTTTGTGTGTGATTTTCTCGATGATACATGTTTCATATATTTTTGTGATAAATCTTTCTTGTGTGTGTGTGCGTACATGAGTGGGTTTTTTTTTCTTTACTTCTCTATTTATTTATTGATTGTTTTTGCATGGTAACACAGCATGGGTGCCAGCACCCAAGGTCACTGAAACCTGAACTTTATATTTTCAATTTTTCCAAACCTGAAAATGCTCCCAATCTCGCAGCATAGGCATACATCGCACCTATTGTACAATGTAATTGTATTAATGTGTATGAAAAGAGAAGGAAAAGAAAAGATTTTGACTATTTGAGAACATCGTCAAACCAGAGATTTTTTGGACAGAATCTGTCAAAACGGAATTCGGTTTGAACCGAGTAGCGGCACCCATGTAACATAGCACATTGTTCTATATTTCGCAATTGTATAGATTTAAATCACCATATTATTATAGTCTGAAGCAACAATGTGTAATTTGATGTGTTTAATCTATTATTGTACATCATGTGTCATGTCAAAGAGTTTGTGTTTGAATTTTAACAGAATCATTTCAAGTTTTTTGGTTGTATTTCTGAACAAAGGCTTTGATATTGCATATATGTAAGAAAGAGTTGTTCCTTTCTTTATCTGAAACTAGGATATTGTAACCTAACCTAGAGACAAGATTATTGTAAAGATAAATGGATCCATATCTTTTGTGATATCTTTTGAGATTTTTGGTGATTTATACTGTATTTGAAAAAGAAGGTCCCTTATTTTTTTTTCCCTTTATTGAATATATTTTATGTTGAATGTGTCCGAATGACAGTGTATTATTAAAAATGAAAGGAAAATGTCATGGTCACCATTAGTTCATTGTAACATTTGTAATATTTCATACCTTGAAAAGGAAACTTGTATATGTTTTTACTATGCACAAAATTTATGTGACATGTAATGCCTGATTCTATCATAATTTAGACCTCTTTGGGGGAGATGGGGGGGGGGGGGTCCTTTAAGTGTATCATCAATGCTAGTCATAACAAAAAAAAAAGATCAAGTTTGATGATAGTTTGTTTTTGTAAATGGAGATTGTGTTATCTTTTCCTCTTAAAGGAGAGTCTCAGTAGGCTTAACTTTAACTTGTAACAATACCAATTTAATGCCCTTCAAGATTCAGTGACATGAATCAGCTTTGGTTCATGTTTTGTTTTGGGGTTGGGTCTGGGTTTTTCTTTTTCTTGTATTTTTGTTTTTAAATTTTCAACAATAAGCTGCATCATTTTGAAGAGTTTTTTTAGTAACACAAGTACATGTTCACAGAAGTTAGCAAAGCAGGGTCCCTTAGGATGAATAATGTTGTATGTGTTTTTCTCCTGCCAAATTCTACACTGGATACATATGAACAACATTCCTGATTGTGTTTGCTAACATCATCCATCATCATCTCCATTTTAAAGAAATATGAAAATGTGTTTCTATCATGCTGATGGTGGCTCATGTACTTTTGCAGTTTTTATGGCATTAATTCTTCTTGTAATCACTGAATACTGGAATACTTGAATACTAAAATTCTAGTTCTAATATACTAGAAAACTTTTGCCATGAGCATCATTTGAAAAGAAAGAAGGAAGATGAGCATATTTGAAATGAATGACGTAAATGAAAAATTTTGAAGTAACGGTATGAACACTTGATTCCCGTCCTTTTAAAAATTTGTTTTGCTTTTAAATTCAAACTTTGGTTCCGTTCTTCTTTATTGTCCTGATGCATGAAGACAGCAAACTCACACAACATCATAATGTAGCTTTTATACCTGTTTGTGGTGGGTGGTCAGAGTGCACTACTGGTAGGTCCCACTTCTTTTCTTTTACTCTTTCTCATGTCTTTCATCTTGCTGCTTTCTCTTAATCGTGATTTACCACAAGATCAGTGTAAATGGTGGATGGGGTAAATTGCAATGAAACAGACAAAGTCTGCATTTCTTGATAAGGGAAATCAGTTCCTAGATCTCCTTAATTTCTCACAAGGGCTTACAATAACACTTGTCTTTCACTATATGTGTTTCTGTGTTTATTTTATTTTTTGCTTAGTACTAGAGACAGAAGAACATGTCTTCTTGAAAATATCTCATCACGCCAAGGTAAATAGACCTGTATGCCCTCAATTTAAATGGAAACCTCCCCCCACACACACACATACACTCCTCTTCTATTTTAAAACTGCTTAATACATTTGTTTATCTCCATTATGCTGTCAAATGTTTCTGTTCTTCAATCAGTCGATCAAAGAGTCTTACATTTTAACACTTTCCTTCTCATAATTTGTTGCACTCTTTGTCAATTTTTATTGAATTGGTAGCACATATTTTTCTGAGCGGTCAAAAAGAAAGCTACATTGATAGCTTAAGAAATAATGGGCTGTGAAATGATTAAAATAATTATTTTATAATGATGGTAGCAGTAATAATAACAATAATAAGTATAATAACAACAATTATATTAATGATAAGGAAAAAAAACCATGTGGTCTATCAAAACCTGCCTTTTCTTTTGAAAACCATAAGACTAAAACCTTTTTGTCAGCTTCCTAAATTTCTACTCTCTTGACTCTCTGCCACATTCATTGGCAGTTTGCAGGAGATGAACGACGGTGTTGGGTTAGAAAATATGATACAGCAGAGGCTTGTTGAAGTTTTAACATTGATGCTTAGAGTTAGAGATATAGTTTTGAAGGTTTGAACTCACGAGGGGCAAAAAAGATCAGATTCGTATATTATGTATTAAGCTGTACACTTTTGTGTATGTGAGCAGTGTATGTGTGTGTGCGTGTGTGTGTGTATCACATATGTGTGTGAATGTGATTGTCTCATTTTTAACGATGCTTTTGCATATTTTGAGTGAGCTTTGCCATTTGTGTACGAAGAGGAAAAGCACTTGTCCTTCATCTTTTTTTCAGTTCATTTCAATGATTTTATTTTTACGGACTTAAAAAGGCAAAATGATTTAAACTATATTTTTGTATTCTAATAAACACTAGGTGAGAGGTTAAATCACTGTTAATACAACTCATGTCAATACGAATATGTCACCTGAAATTTTTATATCAGAACTTGTCATTGAAGATATTTCCAGCTCACGGTTGTTTTATGTTTTGATGCTTGGGTTAGTGAGAGGAAGTGACATACTCCTATGTTTGCCTTTCATATACATATACATATTCCACTCTTTATCTCTCTGTAAGCCATTAAAGAAATATCTAAACACTTTTTCATCCCACATGTGTCTCAACTATAATGCGTTCTGTAAATATTGTAATTGAATTGTAAAGGGTAGTTACTAGTGCAATTGTAATTCTGTCAGCACTATAAAGCTATTATACTGTGTAAGCTATTTCAGAAAAGTCTTTTGTTTTTTTTAAAAGAGGTCGAGAAAAAGAGAAGTTTGGTAATAAGGCTGTGTAATGATTTTAGATTGGTCAAATCGTTTAATCTCATCAATCTGAACCTCTATCTCTGTGATATGATAAATTCATAGTCCCAAAGATAGGCAATAACACAAATAAAAATAAAAAAACAAGATAAGTTTAAAATTTCTTTCTAATTGCTAAGTTCTACTTTCTGTTTTATAGTGATAATGCAAGAAATCTTAATTTTATATCATTGAATAATGATCGATTTTAACACAATGCAGAAACAGTACATGTTGCAGGTTACTCTTTGAGATTTGTCAGTGTCCTGCCGTATCTTATTCCGTTGCTGTTAATTCTTCATTTGTTGTTGTTTTCTTTTAACTGAAGCTTTAGGTCAACGGTAATGTAGTAGCAGATCGAAATAAGGTCGGTCACAGATTTGAAATAAAAGTTGAAACTGTTTTATGAATCATTCCATTGCAGTGCCACATTGTGAATAATGAATACAGCATGAAGAATACGATAAGGAGTACCTTGTTGTAGTTATGTCACCAGTACTTTGTGTTCATCAGGCAAAGTGAGTGGCACTGGTGCAGGAGACACATCTTTGAAACCCTTTTGGTCACACCAAACACATGTACATGTATTTCTTTTTCATTCTTTGTGCATTCAATATTTTTCCACAGCCAATGGAATTTGCGAATAATCTCAACATCCTTGAAAATATTTTTCAATTAGGGATTGTTACTGGATTGCAAATCTTGCATGTTTTATGCCAATGCCATCATGGTTTCCTCTTTTGCTTTTGTGATGCAGATTGATTGGTCACTTGCGTGATTGGCAGAAGCTAATGGCACTTGGCACCTTCAAGATCTTTTATGTTTATGATCCTTTCCTGATGAGATGGATTGTGTCAATGAATTTTTCTTCATTTTCCCAACCCTTGCTTGATGAATGGAATATTTGTTGAAAATTGCCATCGTCACATACAAAATCTATAGCGTAGTTAACAGCATGGAAAGTAAATTATATTTTGCTTCCTCAAAACCATTTTTAGTCATTTTTGATACATTGTTCTTTCAAATCCCATGTAAATGATAAAATTAAGCAGCTTTATGACATCTGCTGCTAAGGCAAATCTATAGATGAGTTTTCATGTACATAAACATTTACGTACCGGTACATGAAATAGCTGTGCTTGCTAAAAGCAGATTTGTTTTTCCCCATCAGATTTTGTGTATTTACACCTTGTGTGCCATCTGTTTATGATGAAACCTAAGTTAATCTAAGGAGATGGGAATATTTCTCGTGATAGTGAAGTTACAACATTGTTGTTGAAGTTAAAGCATTGTTGTAGCTCTCATGTCCAGACTTGCAAATATGGCTTTTTCTGCTGTCCTACATCTCCATTCTTCTACACTGTTCAGATGCTTTTTCTTCTGATGTCACCACACACATACCCTTACACACATGTGACGGGTTGTTGATATGTTTAAAGAAAAGTATCACAGCTGCACTTGGATACCAAAAATATTGATGTCCATCAATTCATATTTGACTTCATAGGGTAAATGTGAACATTCTCATCAGTTTGCAGGGTAACAATTATTACCGATTTGTCAGACTTTTGTTATATGTGGGAATTGTTTGCCAGAAACATGCATTACATTAACTGACTCAACCCTAACAGCGATATTATTGGTGTGATTTCCGCTATGCTTGAGCCTACACTCTGGGAGAATCCGTTGAATAAAACGAAACAAAGAATATACAGAATGAAATTAGAGCTGATCCTTTATAGAAATTAATTAATGTCAGTTTTGTCACTTTGCGATCTGCAAATTAAAAGCAGTAATGGTAAAAAATCCCTGAGTCGACAAAATGGAATCCTAGATCAAGAGTTGAATGAGTTAACAGGTGTAAGCAGTGAGTGGACTAAGTTGCACATAAGGTGGATGGTGGTTTGTTATTGATCTCGATCAGATGTCAATTTTGTCATCTGCCCCTCTCTTATTCGAGGTTTTTGATGGGCTACCTCTCTTCCCTGTTCCCTGAGGGATCCATGTGAGGGCTATTTTAGGAATGGCATCAGCATTCATCCTAAGTCTACTTCCCTCTGACCTGTCTTACATTCTTGAACTCAAATTTTATCAATTTTGAAAAGGCTTTTGATAAGGTACACTGACCTGCATTATGGAACATGATTTTTACCACACTATGGAAATTGAATTAGCAGGTGGTAAATAGCATAAGGTAGTTTTCTGAGAACCATTCTTCAGTCATTTGTTGCCATAAACTATTTCTAAGAGTTACATGAGATGAATCTGTAGATGTCAGTTATAAAAGAAAAATGTGTCATTGACGAAAAAAATGTTAGGCTAGCGTTACATTTACACAGTGAAATGCTTTTGATGGCTTTTTACACATTCTGTCATGTGTCCATGGGAGTATTTTGTTAAGTGTATTTTACATTCCTTCCATCTATGCACGAAGAAGAAAATCAGATTACACAAAGCTTCTCATTGTACGGCTCTCCATTCCTCTTGCATATTTTACTAACACTAACAGAAAAGCGTTTTTTTTTTAAATACCACTGCGGAGGAGACGGCTTCAGCGGAAATGCTGAATCACACAAACTTACATTTCTTTTTCTTTTTTTATTATTGATTTTTCATGTAACCAGTTTTACTCAATGAAATACCATATCATATTATGTCATAGATGAAGCTGCGCAACCTTGGAATGACCGGGTTGTAAGTCCAATTTTACAAAATCCAATTAACACACCAGGGACCTATATTGTGTGTATTCTCCTTCAAACAGCGAATAAAGGGTCATTGATCTCTATATAGGCTCATTTTAGTGGTGTGCAAGGCTGTATATGCAAAGGCAAGTTCTGATTTCAGAATCTTTGTCAGGGATTTTCTCAAAACTAACAGAAGTGGACTTACGACCCTGTCATTTCAATGCTGCGACTGGTAGATGATGTCCCCAACTTCAATATATTATGTTTATGTTACTGTCTTATGAAACATACATTAGCGTGGGAACTTTGTGTAGGTCAATGTTGCATGATTGTTTTGATGAACAAAAAGGTAGCTTATTTTTTAAGCCAATGCGTTTAATTTTCTAATGGAAGGAATCAAAGCGTAGAACAAATTTCAGTTAATTTCAATTCATTCATTATCATTTGCTTGTACCTTCTTCGCTTGTTTGTTTTTCAACATCAAAGAAAATAAATCTGACTGCTTTGAAGTAAACTTTTTTGCTGTCATAAATTATTTTATTTATTTATTTATTATTTGGGTCGATTTTTTCTCTTTTCAGTTTTGCTCAAATTTAAACATATGTCAGTTTGTGGATTAGTTTAAGATCATAGTATTTTGACTGATGATTAATTTTCATTCTCACAAAATCTGAGCCGTTTTAAAATTAACACGGTAATTCTATTCATTGCTCAAATGATAGCAAATCTCTTATCTCCTTTGTTCTTTGATTACAAACAAAAAGAAAACAAGTTTGCCTTCGTTTTTGAAATTGTCAACAAGAACACACAAAAAAATCAAAATTTCTCTTTCTTTTGGGTATCCTATTGTTTTTAGTTTGCTAAAAGGGACTGAACTTACATTGAGGCCTCGAAAAAGAAAACCTTAAAAATGAGTAAAGTAACTATTCCTATTATATTAATTCTAAATTAAGAATTTAAGCATTATGATGTGAGTTGACTTAATTTATTTTGAAACTATAATTGTGATACATAAAAAAAAACTATGGAAGTGGAAATCTGTGCGTGTGTCAGTGTGTGTGTGCTAATGGGTTGATGTTGAGCTATTGAAGACCCACTGAAGGGGATAATGTTATTATCAATATCAGCTTACAGATTGAAATTGGAATTGTAACATTGTTGTACTTTTTAAATAAGAATGTTTAATTGACGCCATTAATATTCTAATATCTTCTTCAATCATTTATTGTAAAATTTTTAACTCGCATATTTTGTCTTGCCCGTTTCACATTGACTTTTCTTTAAATGTATCGCTTGTCTACAAAACTGTTATGGTTTTCAAGTGATGTTTCAATTCTTTTAACTGATGACGTTCACCCTTTATCTTGATATTCCAGCATTTAAACTGATAGTTAGGAGATTTGAGCACATATCTTTAGCCATGAAAGTAAAAAAAACTAATTTAAAAAAGAAATAAAGAGATAAAAGGAGACAATAAATACAGATGGAATTTGGGTGCTTTCCCAGAAAGCTATGGTCTTTTCAAAAATTAAATTTAGCAATATCAAAGTATGGAGACTGTGCTACTGAAACCTTTATTTTATTGCTCAATTCCTGCCTCCTAAAGGGTTGCACTTGAAGGTACACATTTCTTATGACTCCAAGCAGACTTGCTTTTTCTTGTACGTACATTCTATACTATTGCATTCAAAACTTTGTCCATTTGTTTCATGGATGTGAAAATAAACCAATAAAGATTTATATCTATGAAATGTGATCAGTTATTTTTTATTTTCTGTTGTATTCTGTTTGTTCTTCCTTCTTTTTTTTTTTATTGTAGGTGCAACTGTTCCCTTTTTCTCGTGAGAATTATTTCATACTAGATCCCCTAATAGGTAGGGACCCTGGCAATTGTCATAATATGGGCTCAAAACACTGATTTTGAGATTTAGTGATATATTTTGTAAGATAATATTTTGAGGACAATGAAAGCGCAATTTGAATTCCTTCAAAATATCTGAATATGTATACATGTACTATCTTCGTTTTCAACCCTGAGAAAAAGTACAAGTAAAGGTTATGCCATAAAAATTTTAATAATTGCACTCCAAATATCAAAGTTGCAGCACTGTTGCATCAAAAGTTTTGCCCAAAACGACTTAAAGATAAAGATGGATTTATAGTCTGTATCCCCAAGTCAAGCTCCCTGACTTGAGCTCCCTAGGTGCATCATACAATGCAGCTGCCTGTCAAGTGCTTCATATTAACACTGATAACATTCTATAGCTGGGTATTCATTGACACCTGACTCAAATGAGGAGGAAAGCAGAGTAAGTCTCTCTCTTAAGTACTAAGAGAACATACATGTACATTATTGTGACAAAACCCTGGGTTGGCCAGGGTTTTGAATTAGAGTTGTTTTGATAACAAACTCACAACACTACCGATCGTGCCACAGTGCCCTCACATGGCTTACGGCTAAAAGACTTATTAAAACTGAACTCTTTTCCAATCTTAATTAATTTTGTGTTCGCAGATGTCAAAACTTGACCTCAAGCATATTTTACGTGTACAGGGTGGGACAGAATTCATAACTCACTTTACTATGTAAACCTGTTCAGTGAACGAAACATTAATTTGTCTCATTAGAGACAGACAGACAGTTAGAGACACAGAGACAGATAGAGAGAGACAGACAGAGAGAGTAAAGTGAGTCATGAATTCTGGCCAACCCTGTATTAAAACAAAGACCCAAAATAAAAGTAGCAATAAAATATTACCATAGTCTCAATATTCGAGTCAAAGCATGCTGACATTGACAGAAAAACTCAAGAATTGACCATTATACATACATGCATATCAGTATCAGGTGGACAAAAGGAATCTCAAACTTTGAAAGTCAGTAATACAAAGACCACATAATGTTTTTCGTTCTAATTTCACATACTTAAAAAGACTAATTATTTGTCTCTTAGGTGTGTAAAAATCAAGTCATTTCATGCATTAGTGATTGTACAATTGGCTAAAACGTAAGAGTAGGGTGAAAAAAGCAAAATCGAAAGGATTAACATTTTGCCTAAAATAAGAATGTACCAACTGTCATCTTATTTAGTCTAGCAAAGCTGAAAGCTTTGATCGGAAATGCCACTGCACCATTGTGCACTAAACTGCACGTCTATTGAAAACATCTACATGAATTGTCTTCTGCTTGAAGCAATCCTTTTAAGGACCCAACAAGTTGTCAACAACCTCACTTCATAAAACACACTTTGTTGTTTGCAATGTTTTATTCTAAATTTTGTGTAAAATTTAGTTTAATCTTCATTCTTGTTATCAAGTAAACTTAAAAGTGACCTGATAATCTTTATCTTATTCAATGTGCTGTTGGTGATGGTATTTAATATTTAACAGTACCAATACTGCTGTTATTGAGACCCTTTGTAAGGAAGGGTTGGAGAGGGGAATAATTCTGCTATTGGAAGTTCTATAATTAATTTTTTTATTATCCTTTTTAAGTTTGAGAGTGTTGTGAATCTATATTCCATCTTTCACCATACTGCTGATAACACTTCTTTCTCCATTCCACAGACCTCTAAGGGACGTGATAGATGTAGCCTTTACACGTTTGTACCATTAGGTGAAAAGTATATTCTTCTATCTTTCAGCCGGTACAGAATTGGCATAAATTTGCCTTCTAGTAAGAGAAGATAATTTCAGGATGCTAATATATTGATAGACTGCTATACCCTGAATATTCTCTGGATAGGTGGAAGAGGGCTGTGAGTGGGACATAATTGGTGTAAACGGCGTTTTTGTTGTTGTTATCATGGATAAGATACAGAGACTATAATACATGTTCCATCTGTCTGTCTTTCATCATTGGGGTCAGCTGTGGTACAAATCATGAATATCCTTTGAGTGTTGTCTTTAAGGTTTTGTGTCTAGTGCTGATCTTATAAATCTTAAGACAGTCCCATTGGGTGAGATAAACAATGAATAATATCACCTCAAACAATAATTGCTTTTGATGTCTTGTAATGCCGCAAATATAAATTTGAATAACATGTCCATCAGATGAGAAAGAAAAAGAAGAATGTATGAATTATGTTTTTGGAACAGTTAAGTAATTTATTGAACAAATTCTACACTTATTTAAAGTGCATAATAAATAGTTATCATCAATAGAGTTTCCTTCTATTTGCCTGGACATATATATATATATATATATATATATATATATATATATATATATATATATATATATATATATATATATATATATATATATATATATATATATATATATATATATATATATATATAAATATATATAAACACTAATAAACCAATCAACATGAGCACAATTAGTTGCCAAAGAAAAACATTAAGAAAACAATAATAAAAGGGAAAAATAAAAAAATACAATTGTCGTTAAATTTTATCTCTGTTTTTCATGCAATATTGAAGAAACAATTTCTCCATCAACGTTTGAGGAAAGACATAATAAAAAAATAAAAAAAGATCATCCTTTCTTCTTTATCACAAATACATTAAAAACAAATCTCTATTTTGACATTAAGCAATTCAATATGGTTTCACAAATCATCCCCTCACACACCCCCCCTCCTCAATCTCCAATCTGTGTTGTGAGTTTGATCCAAGCTTGTGGATTCTACAGCAGTAGTGATACTGATATAGTGACTGATGCTCAATTCTTATTAGCTAAAGCCATTGAAACTACATTTTGATGAGGTATTACACTACAGCCAGATTGAAGAGTGAAGTCTGACAAGCAAAATCCTTCAAGCCCTTTCAAAATTAATGTAATTTTAATGATGTTTGATATCAAACACCATGTTCAAACCACGCCTCGACCCTACTTTCCATACAAAAAAAGAAAGAAAATTTTAATATTTTTTTCATATACTTTTTGGCATGAAGAAATCCTACAAGTTTTCTCTTATTTCTTTTATAACATTGTTTACTTTTATACTATTTAATATCCTTCACAGATGAAGAGATAAAAATAAGAGGCCACACATGTACATCAATCTCATAATATGTTTGTCCCTTTGATTGTTGCTTCTTTCAATTATAACTGAATCCTCCCTTTCTGTAAGGAAACTCACGATTTGGTAGACGCAGATAGGTTTCCTCATTCACAATAAATAATTGTCACAATCTTTGAAATTTAGATTCAATTCTTCAAGAATGTTCATATTTGTAACTTGCTCTTGCCTGAGTAATCACAGATCTTCTGTTTTTGTACTCCCCTCCCCTGTCAAAGTAATATTGTGGAAATGATTCCACAATCTAAAAGTCGTCATTGCCTACTTACAGTTGCTGGAAGAATACCTGGGTGGACTTAAAACGTGGACTGTGGATTTGATCGTTGGCTTTGTTCTTAAGAGTTAGCTGGAATATGTTTTCGTTTCATTTACAATAACAAACATGAATTCATAACTCATCATAAAAACATTTAAATCAGCTTTAAATTATTTATCTATAGATATATCACATTCTCCTTGATGATATATGGTTTTGGTCTACCATACTTTCCACTCCATCTTATGATACATGATGAGAAAAAAATTCACGAGGACTTATTTTGACAGCAATGTGGAGATTTTCACTTTCCCGTCTGTAGACCCTGTGAGGCAGACTTGCGTATCAAGAGACGGAGACCAATCAACTGTGACGACAGGCTGGGAGTGGGCCTTCAGTTCCATGACACACACAGGACTAGATTTGCCTTGGATCTGAAAAAGTCAATGATAAGCATTAGTGTTTGGCATATCATATCGAAATATCAATATATCGATATGTTCTGAAAATATCGTATCATATCAAAATTGAAACCTAAATATCAATGTTTTGATATTCTTTTTGAACGCATAAGCGATACTAAGAAAAATGGAAAAAAACATGAAAAACAAAGAGGTCTAGAAATGTTAGTTACCTGAGAAAGTTTCATGTCATCATCAGTCAAGCGACTACACACCATTCTTTATAGATCTAACGGGGATGAAATTTGCCTGAGCCTAACATCCCTATCCTTAAATATTATGCATTTCCTTCTTCCTGCCAGTAGTAGTTTGTTTATGTTAGTACGAGAATTTGAGGGTAATAGCTACCCCATAAGCGCGAACACTTGGCCGCAAAAAAATGACACATGAGAGCTGTGAAGTCAAAGCAGCAGTGTGTTTGGTCACTGGCACTTGTGTGGGCATGTGTATGTTTCCTCAGCGGCTTGTGATGTGTATCCATCCATCCATCCATCCATCCATCCATCCATCCATCATCATCCATCCCATCCTCCCTCCCTCCCTCCTCCCCTCCCTCCCTCCCTCCCTCTCTCTCTCTCTCTCTCTCTCTCTCTCTCTCTCTCTCTCTCTCTCTCTCTCTCTCTCTCCTCCCCTCTCTTCCTCTCCCTCCCTCCCTCCCTCTCTCTCTCTGTCGCTCTGGCTCTGGCTCTCTCTCTCTCTCTGTCGCTCTGGCTCTCTCTCTCTCTCTGTCGCTCTCTCTCTCTCTCTCTCTCTCTCTCTCTCTCTCTCTCTCTCTCTCTCTCTCTCTCTCTCTCTCTCTCTCTCTCTCTCTCTCTCTCTCTCTCTCTCTCTCTCTCTCTCTCTCTCCCTCTCTCCCTCCCTCCCTCCCTCCCTCCCTCCCTCCCTCCCTCCCTCCCTCTCTCTCTCTCTCTCTCTCTCTCTCTCTCTCTCTCTCTCTCTCTCTCTCTCTCTCTCTCTCTCTCTCTCTCTCTCTCTCTCTCTCTCTCTCTCTCTCTCTCTCTCTCTCTCTCTCTCTCTCTCTCTCTCTCTCTCTTATATAATTCAAATTCAACCGATACAAATGGCTAAAAACCTTCACTACTCTATACATTAAATACATAACAGTGGACATTTCCCTCAATCATTTTCTCTTATTTAGATTTTACTTAAAACAATCAAAATGTTCGTTATACTGATAGTAATTTGCATCGACGATATATAAGTTGTCACGCACTTCAGTGAAATGAAGAATTTTGTCAGTTTTTTTATTTATTACCTTGATTCCACTATAGCTGACAACCTTTTCAAATTGAAAAAAGCTAACCGTGCAAAATAATTGTAACTTGCATTAAAACCCATTTTATTCAAGAAAACATTGATAATTCAACTTGAATTAACCCTCTCCAAGAACAAAAAATCGGTCATTTCTGGTGAAATGTGACAGCACTTTTGTAAACTCAAAATGGTGTATTCAAACTTTCATCCAAATTTTTCTCAACTTAGGGTGTTTTAAAAATAATAATTATACAATTCATCCTCAAACACAAAATTTTCAAAGAAAATACAAACTTACAGACACAAAGCCAAACAAACATACGGGGTACTAAATATATATATTTTTATACTGATTAACAGCTGTGGTATCATAATGGTTATCTCAGGGCTTGATGACATCACTGGTCTCTTTTTAGATAATCAGACTTGAGACTATGAGGTCATAGGTTTGAATTCTAGTCTGTCTATGACCAGACATTGTGTCCTTAGAAAAAGCAATCTAATCTAAATGGTTTCTCTACTCCAACCAAGTGGAAATGTATACCAGCTTCATAAGGGAGGTAAACCCTTAACAATAACAGTTGAATAAACTGGTCGAAAACAATTCTTTCTTCGTCCAATATAGGACTCATCTTTTTAACATTACAAATTTATTAAGCACAAACACTGTAGTTCTCATCTTACAAATACAACTGCTTCATTTAGATTTTATTTCAGATCTAAACCTCAGGCGCTATAACCACTGTCGGAAATCAAATCAAATAACATGTTATATTTTCAAGAGAAGATCTTAATCTATGTCTAAGCTAGAACTAGACAACATCAAAAACAGTTCATACTACATGGTATTGAGAAAGAGCCCATGAAAGTTGACTTCAACTTCTAGTCGCAAGCTTTTGCCCCAGTTTCATTGTTTGCCGTCTTGATGAAAATCACTCAAAAAGAGGTGATATTAGAAAGAAAATCATCAAGAAATTTGTTTTTCTATGTATAGGACACAGAGACTGCCAAAACTTGGCTGTTGTGTAGTTTTAATAATATTTTTTTTCTGTACAATTTATGAATTAAATCAAACATTGCATGGTATGGATATCTATTAGGAGAAGCTTGAACAGTTTTGTTTTTACCTGATAAATGGCTCCTGTATGGCCTCTATAGGTGAGAAGGTACTGCCCGTTTTTATCAAGTGCAAAGAGTTGACTACGACATCTACCTGAAGTCACTTTTTGCAATTGATTTTCACCAACAGACAGAGAATTAACGAGTTGACCGGGATGAACCAAAGTCCATTCACAAAGCTAAATTTAAAGGAAAAAAAAAACAAGTTTCAACTCCAAAATGAAGGACATGTCCATAAATATTTGAACGTAAAAAAAAAAAAGAAAGAATCCTTATCCTATCTTTATATTTTCACTTAAGGGTCTTTCAAAGTTGTATGTTATCGCTAATGTGAAACAAAACAAAGATTTATTAACACAATAAGTATAAGTGCTTTTTTTCTTTTAAAGTTACACAGTGCTAATCATCAATCTCAACAGACATGTCAACTATGTTATCAGCAGAAAAAAATATTCATCAAATAGTAGAAAAGACTAAAAAATACACTAAGAAACAAATGTATGAAACTCGCAATCTTATTCTGAGAAGCAATAACTTTAACAATCTGCATTCATTTTATATAATCTGTATTTTTCTTTACTTAAATATTCCTTTATGCTTTATCCTGACTGTAGTGTAACAAAGTGTTTTATTTCTATTAAGGGAATTTGTTTTTTTAATTATTTGATATAGATATTTTTAACTACTACCAACGTACTTGGCATTTCTAAAGTAGGTGAAAAGAATATTAAAATTTTGTTTTATCATATGGTTACCATGGGTACGCTGCCATCTTGGATTTTCATCGCAAAAATATCTACAACTTCATTTCAAATAGGCTTTTTTAGTTATGAAAAAATTTGGCTATAACTTTGCACACACACGTTATTCGATTCAATATCTAGCCGCATCCAGTAGCTTTTTTTGGTAAATGAAATGGTTTTTATTTTATGAATGCAATTTTATGCATATAGCAACCTTTCCAATTTTATACAAATTTATTCACCAAAAATTCCTTTTGCAAAAATTTGACGAGATAATAAATCGCTACTAAGTGAAAAAATTTGTTGCGTTATAGATGTTCTATACCAAATTTGGGGGCAATCGGACAATAAATAAAAGAGTAGATTTTATATTATTGACAAAAAGTAACATTTTGAGAAAATCGCATTTTTAACAATTTTTTCTGTTATTTTTTCGCATTTAAACCTATAAAAAAATAATGTAATACTTTGAAACATCATACAATCTTGAGAGGCTATCAAATACTTCATTTCAAGCCGATTTTAACCGCTCCAGGTCCCTTATACTCATGTCGTGATGGTATTTTTCTTATAACAGGTGCACGGATGTTTCCCGTAATATTTGGCCGATCTTAGCTAATATTGACACTAATTCCTCAAAAACACATGTTTTAGAATAAGGTACTTTGTGGTGGTCAAAATGAGTACCAACTTCTTATACTTTAGACAAAATTTCCGACTTTTATGATACAACTGATGTGTTGAAGGTTCGGCATTTCTAAAAAAAATCTTATAAAATGAAAGAACAGATACTGAGCCTTTGTTATGGTATCAATGTGAAGGGAATTAAATGCTCCATCCAGCAGTGCAATAAACGAGATTTGTCCGATTTGTGGTAAAAATGCCTTCATCATGACCCTTGATTAATCATAATTTACATGTGGAGTTTCCACGATGTTGAAGGTAATATAACACTTCAGACAATATACAAAAGATTGTGGGTCCTCTTAATCTAGATCTAGATCTTGCTGTGTCTGATGCTATGATTGTGGCATGTAGATGTGGATGTGTGTTTTTGGGTGACGTGTTTGTAATCTGTTGTAAATATATCATGGATGTTGGGGGGTTTTCTTCTTACAATTCTGCATGTCTCTAGGGTGAGATACCTAGACCTAGATTGATATCTTTTGGTCGGTAATGTATAATATACCTAGGTCTAAACAGAACTGTGATCTTACTGTACTGTTGATAAATCAATGTAGATCTAGGAATGATAAAATCATAGTCAAAACTATTACAAAGTTAATTAATAAACTTAATTAATCAATTCTGATTATTGTGGATACAGGTAGATCTATGCACATAATAGGGCCTACAGTATATGACAAAATATCAATGACATTATTTAGTATACAAACAAAGCTAATGTTTTTTAATTAATTACACAATAATTAATTAGAGTTACAGGGATCTGAAGATAAAGGATTTAATTTCAGGCCCTGAGTAATTTTGTACAAAATTTCAGCTCGACTGGACACTCAATAAGGTTCGGAGGTGAGACTGAAAATTTGCAAGTTGTTTTCCCTTATATTAAATGGAAACATATAAAAATGAAAGCGGAAGGTTAAAAGACTTTGTTACAGTTAAAGACATCTTTTTAATTTGTGATCTACACTAAGCATTACCTTTCCTTGGAATCCATGCTATAAACAGAATCTTTTCCCTGGCACTGTACTGTATGAACTGGGTTATCGTGGGCACGCCATTTCATGACGGGTTTCATCTGGTTACAGTCTGGAAACACAATTTGCATCCTCTTTTACTCTTATGACATTTGGTTTATTTGTTTCCTAGTTTGTTTCATGAAATAAAGCAAAGGAAACATACCATACGAGAAATGATTGAAAAGTTGTACATTTGCATCCTTTTTACTCTTATGACATTTGATTTATTTGTTTCCTAGTTTGTTTCATGAAATGAAGCAAAGGAAACATACCATACGAGAAATGACTGAAAAATCGTCAAAAGAATTTGAAAGATATATTGCTTAATAACATTTACGATCTTGTTTCAAAAGGAAAAAAGGAAATGATTTACATGGATTTTAGCCTACATAATATTAAGACAATTCAATTTGCTGCATTAACTGGCTTTGAAATGAAGGCAATATAATTCAAGTTTGTAATTTGTTTCCATTGTTTTAAAATTTGCTTCTCTTTGATCATACAATACCAATTTAAGGCAGCTGTAGCATAAAGCTGTTCCCTGAACACAAGCCTAGAATAATGGCATCATTATGTAAAAAATGCAAGGAAGGCTATTTTCTTTAGTTGTGAATAGAAACTATGTTTTTACAGATATCAGACAAGCAAATCTGTTGTTGGTGAATGTGTTGTGGGAGGAACATTTTTAAAAATGCAAAATTAATTGATTGCTCTAAAACCTTTCAGAAAAAGGTAGGCTTATATAGTACAAAATGACCTTTTAGACAATTTCTGGACAGTATGCCAAAATATCCGTTAAAAAATGTATAAATTCACAAACCGTGAACACGTATATATCCATCTGTACCGCCTGTCATAAGGTAACCTCCAGGACTAAAACACGAACAGGTCACTGCATTGCATGTGTCTGAGTTTACAAACAGGCATCTCTGGCAGAACACACAAATATGTAATAGGAATGGAATGAAAATGAAGCAAAACAGCAATCAAATAACATCCAAATAAAACCCCCAAAACAAACCCCACTACAAAAAACGACACGAACAACCTTATGATAAAAGAAAACAATTAATTTAGATATCTGTGGGATATTTATTTGATATAATGTCAACATTTTTATCTTATATACTTACACATTTCTGCAACAGTAAACTTAGCAACTATATTGTAGATTAGAAACTGCACCAAAGACAACCACACACACATATATTTCCCTGTTATCTATGAGCTCTTTGCTTCAGTATAGAATTCACATATTTTAGGTCAAAAGGTAATTGTAACAAAATGAAACAATTGATCTTTAAAACAGGCTCGTGATAAATAATGTTGAGTCAGAGTCAGAGCCCTGCTCACCTCAACCCTCCAAGTCTTGATGTCCCACAGCAACACTGCACCATTCACAGAGCTGGGGTTAGAGGTGAAAGGGCAGAGGTTGGAAGTGGCACACACAAAGTGGTCACCAGATGGGTTCATACAGATGTCATTAACTCTTGAACAACTAATGAAAGATGTCAAAGAAGAAAATATATGAAAATGATAGTTTGTATCTAAAGATGCACAAAGAGATTAATCTAGCTTATGCATAAATAAAGGCACAAAGATTTGACAATTTGTTTATCCTGAAAATTGTAAATCTTTAAAACCTCTACCATTATGCTGTTAGACACTAATTGAAGTCGTGTATTCTTTACCAGCTGGATGAAGATTTGTTTGTTTCTTTAGGAGCTCCTTTACTTTCCTAAGGGTTGGAGTGTTATTTGTAGATAAAAATATCAATTTTGTTTGTTTCATTGCAATTTATCTAGTCCATCATATGCAGTAATTGAGGATGAACCGAGAGGAAACAACAATATGAAAGAAAGACATGTGAAAAAGTGAAAAGAAAGAAGTAAGACCTATCAGTAACTCCCCCACTACCTGCCCACATAATTATAACAAAGATAAAGATTGATTGTCTGCATTCCTGCACACATGAACACTCATCCACATTACGTCATTTATAACCAAGCAGGCCATTTTAATTTCATTCAAAATCCTCCTTAATTTCCTGGGGAGCATATAGTACATGTGTCTGTTATGCACTTCATACTAACACACTGCCAATACCTTTTGATACCTGTAACTGGGTATGCAATGTTGTGAAAACAATTCTAGGCCAACCAGGGTTTTCTTCTTGCTAACACAACAGCACAAGCTTTCTACTAAGAATCTCACTTAACCTCAACAGCTTTATTTTGTTGTTGTTGTTTACCCCATCCACCATTGTGGTGATCTCAGGGTGAATTAAGAGGAAACAGAAAGATATAAGTGAAGGGAAAGAAGTAAAAGGAAAGAAGTAGGACCTACCAGCAGATCCCGCCACTACCCACACCTCAACAGTCAGTGCGTTGTTAGGCACAAGAACATTATAAATATTATTTTGAATACTTCCGTATCTACAGTCATATTACTAAATGATGATTTATTCCCTGGATATCAAAAAAAGTTGAGATTTTTAAAAAAGCATTGGTCGGTCTATGTGAAACACAGGTGTGTTTGTTATACAGCCAACCCAGCATGCAAAATTGCCTTAAGACATTCCATTTCAAATGACGGATACACAAACAAGTGTTAAATTCCATCCATGTTGATCCATTATAGAAATAGAAATGTTGTAAGATTATGCACAGTAAACAAACAAGGCACGTTGCTCTATCTTAGAAATAGAAATGTTGTAAGATTATGCACAGTAAACAAACAAAGTATGTTGCTCTATCTTAGAAATAGAAATGTTGTAAGATTATGCACAGTAAACAAACAAAGTACGTTGCTCTATCTTAGAAATAGAAATGTTGTAAGATTATGCTCTACAGTAAACAAAACAAACAAGGTACTTTGCTCTATCTTAGAAATAGAAATGTTGTAAGATTATGCACAGTAAACAAACAAGGTACGTTGCTCTATCTTAGAAATAGAAATGTTGTAAGATTATGATAAACAAACAAGGTATTTTGTCTATCTTAGAAATAGAAATGTTATAAGATTATGCACAGTAAACAAACAAAGTATGTTGCTCTATCTTAGAAAAAGAAATGTTGTAAGATTATGTACAGTAAACAAACAAGGTTGTATCTTAGATTATACACAGTAAACAAACAAGGTATGTTGCTCTATCATATAGAAATAGAAACATAGTTTCTTACTTTTCAGGGTTTTCAGGATGCATCTGTAGCTCTCTGTGAGTTTTGGTTTCCTTCACGTCAAATAAACGAATGCTCCCACTTTTGTTACCTAGCAAAAGCTATGGAAAAAAGGTTTTTGAGTATTATAAGTTCATACTACCGCATTGTCAGAATTCTAATATAATATCCTGATCCCAAGATCCTTTTTGTTTTTCAATCATGAAATTCTTGCAAGAAAGTTTTTAAAAATTCCCCCAAAAATCTTGTCAAATAAATTTTCCCCACAAAGAAAAAAACCCCAGACAAAATTAAGCACCAAACATTAGAAAATTAACATGATTACGGATACAAAAAGAGTCACCATTACATGATAGAATAGTTGTAAATGATATTTGATAACATATACAATGTCATGGAAGTGTACATACAAATCTTTCAGACATATTAAGCCAGGCAAGGGAGAGAAATGCAGATTTGGACATAATAGTCGCGTATGTTGTCGGTTGAGGACTCCACATCCACACTCTGATCACATGGTGAGATAAACAAGATTTTGATGTTAAAAATGTTTGCACTTTGAAAAGAATGACAGCACATGACCGTTATACAATTATTGGCTTTCAAAATATAGTAAGATGGCAGATAGATGTAATTGCATGATTTAAATAAACAAAACTCCTTACTTTTGTTTAATAACAATGATGTACAATGATGAATCTTGTGGCCTAGAGGTAAGGTTGCCAGATTTGGGATCATGAGGTCCTGGGTTAAAATTCTTGCAATATTGTTTTGCTAGGTTTGTTGTTGGGTTCCTTGGGGAAGAGAGTTAACACATATTTTCCCCACTCGACCCAGGTGCAAATGGGTATAAGCAACTTCACTCTTTATTACTTGTAGTGATGAATGATATCATTACTGACTCATAGAACTAGATCCTGATAGCGATATGCAAGCTAAGAGTAAAGAATCAACATTTTTCAGACTTTGTCCATAGTAAGATATATTTAATACATTTTCATAATTGTACAATCCGAGGTAGAGAGTCTAACTTTACTACCACTCAGGAGACCCGCCTTTGATTTGAATTCCCGGTAGATTTTCCGTGGCAGTTTCTTTTAACCAAGCAGCAAATAGGTAGCTAAATCTATTCAGACATGGCGAAAGTAAAGGCGGTGAAGAAAACAATGGCAAACTACCACATTGTCTTGTAAAAATTTGGACTCTTCTCTAGATTACCCTACACTCAACAATGAAGCATGAACTTACTTTTCTTCCCATTACGTTTAAATTATTTGGCTTTTTCTGACAGTAGTAATGTAGGCAGGGAAGTTCAAAATTAAAGTAAAAAGTCCCAACTCAAATCCTCACAATAAAGCAAATGTACACAAAATGCTTATGTTCATGAAATAATGTATTTTACTCACTTGACAATACCGGCCGTATCAAGACTTGCAACGTATTGACCTGTTGGTCCAAAGCGACAATAGGAGACAGTGGAATTGTGCTCAATGTATTCATCCTGTATTTGATATTACAGTAGATTATGAGAAGAAACGATGTAGCTGAACCACAGTGTTGTGAGCTGGTAATATCTTTATGAGGAAAAAAGGTGTTGGCTATTTTCATGTTATTCTTTAGGCAAAAATCTGTTAGTCTCACTCCATTTGGAGAAGTTGTTGTCTCTCCTTTTTACCTATTACTCCTCCTGACGTTTCTACATTGTTGCCTAATCTAGCGTTTAAATCTCCTAAAAGCATTAGTTCCTGTTTGGGTTTAAGATTCTCTGAAGCTATTTGTAAATCATTTTCGAAGATATCTTTTTCTTCTTTAGTTGTGTCTTCGTTTTGTCCATAAGCAATTAATAATTTAATTTCTCGTCCTTTTGGTTTAATATTTACCTCTAATAACTGTGGGCTTATAAATTTCTAACTTTCTAGTAGCTTTTCATGTCTTTTATGTACTAGGAGGCCTACTCCTGCTCTAGCTCTACCTTTGACATCTACTCCTGAGAAGATTAAAATATGATTCAGTTCTACATTTTCTATTCCTTGTCCTTTTTTCTTTGATTCTGTAATGGCCAAAATATCTACTTTGAATTTTTCCATTTCTTAAACTAATTCTAACTCTTTTTCATTTATTGCCCGAACATTCCATGTTCCAAAAATCACAGTCCGTGTTTGTTTCCAAGTTCGTCTTTGAAAGATCAAGCCGGTTATATTATTTTTTTTTTCTTCTGAATCTGTTTGGTTTTGGATAAGCAGGGGATCAGCCCACTGTACCCTAGGTAGATGGTGGGGCTGCCACCTGGAGGCTCCCTACCAGGCCTTGTTATTTTCTGTCAGGGTTAACTCCCTTAGCCTTTGGCTATTCAAGACTAGCCTGCAAGGCAGCAGGTTGTTATTTTCTATCAGGGTTAACTCCCTTAGCCTTTGGTCAGTCAAAAACGGCCTGCAAGGCAGCAGGTTGTTTTCTGTCAGGATTAACTCCCTTAGCTTTTGGTCAGCCAAGACCTGCCTGCAAGACAGTAGGAGACTTGTGGAGGGCGGGATCATCTATTCCCCGTACAGGTGCCTACCTGTCCACTGCCCGGTCCAAGTGAGCAATTAGGATAAATTATCTTGACCAAGGAATAAAACAAAAAGCCTGAAGCGGGCTGGAACCCAGTACCTCTGGGTCACAGTGCAATGCCTTTAACCACACGGCCATCTCATCCCCTACTAAATAACATTACCCTAAGTAAAAATTAAAATGTCTAAACAAACATCAGCAACATGTGAAGGTGAGATATCTTGCTAACAACACATCAATGTTTCCACAATATGTTTTGCTCTAGCTAGTCATGAGTGTGTATTCAATACTAGTGTAGAATGTTTAATAAAAAAGTTTTTGAAATTCTAGGAGGTAGCATGTTAGTATTTATCATCAATGAACTTTTACAGACCCTTGGTTGTAATGAACATTCTCTATGCTTGGTGAAAATGAATTGAATAGATTTTAAAAGATTCTTACCTCAAGAGTTAAAAATGGAGAATCAGCATCTAGAAGACAAAACAAAAGAAAAGAAGAAAAAAGAAGAAAGGAATATTCAAAGTAAATACCACTGATCACTCATTTACCAAAGCATAATATTTATAAACATTTCACTGGTGACTTGTTTTATGAACGCATAATATTCATAAACATTTCATTGGTGACTTGTTTTATGAACGCATAATATTCATAAACATTTCACTGGTGACTTGTTTTATGAACGCATAATATTCATAAACATTTCATTGGTGACTTGTTTTATGAACACATAATATTCATAAACATTTCATTGGTGACTGACTTGTTTTATAAACATTTCATTGAACGCATAATATTCATAAACATTTCATTGGTGACTTGTTTTATGAACGCATAATATTCATAAACATTTCACTGGTGACTTGTTTTATGAACGCATAATATTCATAAACATTTCATTGGTGACTTGTTTTATGAATGAGTCTGTAATGGCGATGATAATAATAATAACCATGACATGTACCGAGAAGGGTGACAGTGCATGACGATGATGGATGTTAAATCTCTTTCATTTAGTGCTTCAATTTCACCTTTTCTCACTGTCTTCGTAGTCTCCTGGATCCTGTGTTCGAATCCTAGCAAAGTTAGGTCCACCGCTGTGGTCTTTGGGAAAGACGCTTAAAACGCATATTTCCCACTTACCCCAGGTGCATACAGCTTGGGGAGTGAAAACCTGTGACAGACTAGCATCCTATCAAGGAGGTGATTATTATCTCCTGATTCATTTCAGAAACCAGAATAAGCTCCGGCTTTATGGGCTGTAAAGGCCTTGAAGGAACTTTACTAACTTTTTTTACCTTGAGCTTTTGCACAATGCATACATATCCCACAAACAACCCAACAACTTCTTTGTATGCAGTCTGTACAAAACAGGTAAAAATTACGCCCCAGAATTTGTAAAATCAAAGATAAACAACTGATAAAAATATCTTTAAAAAAAATAAAGATCCTTTTGAGACTAAGTAATTCGCAAATTGTAAAAGAATCTATTCAATCTCATTAGTGCAAAGAATTAAACGTTTTGTCCAGAAAAGTACATTTATAATAAATGCACATAAAATTTGCAAAGTAGCCTACCAATGCCCTGGGACATATCATGGTCTCCTTCATCTTGAACACTTTCTTCTTTCAACGATATATTCTTCAAGTCACCCTGAAGAATCCCGGCACTTGCAGGACTAGATTTAACAGCCACAGAAGAGGATGAGTCAATAAGTCCTTCAATACTTTGTTTACGCACAGGCAGCTTATGTACAGTCTTGGTGGTTCTATCTCCTGGAACTGAAAATGATCGCTGAAGACAAGAGGAAAATCAAGGGATCACAATAAAAAAATAGGGGATTTTTGTTGCGTCTTTACAACACTGAAAAAGTAGCAACTAGAGAAACAAATAATACATCATGTGCAAGAGTCATGGCAAAAGCATTTTATTGCATAACTAACGACTGCAAGAATACAGTGTGGATGCATTCTTGGAAAGCCATTTTTCCCAAAGGACAATTCTTTTTTTGTATTATTGGATAGAGCAGTTCATTTCCCTTTACAATGATAACATAAAGGTAGCTCAGTATCGATTCTTTGAATGTCTGTGTGAATATTTGATAAAATACAGTTTTTCTTTCCAGAAATTGTGTCTAAAGTATTGCATGTTGGTACTCATTTTAATCAGCACAATATACTCTATGTAATAAAAAAATATTCTTTTGATAAATTAATCCGTAAAATATTGCCATACCAACATGAGGGAAAAGGAGCCGGGGCAGTTGAAACAGGGTTGACAAGAAGTTGTTGACAGCCTTTCAGGGTTTTATGACGTTTCAAAGTATTATCCTACTCTTTTCTAGGTTTATGTGAGAGAAAAAAGTTTCAAATACAATTTTCTAAAAAAAAAAAAGGTAGTTTTTTGTTAATTATTTTCTATCTACTTTTTAAAATTTCTCAATGTATTGTCATAAAATTTGGTCTCAATAATGGTTGGGTGAAAACAAATAAATAATAAGATGCTTTTTTCAATAGACGTGTTATAGTTTGCGAAATTTGAAATTTTTGTATAATATTTTTATATTTTTGGGTTTGTTCTTATATACTAATTTTTAAAATTCATTAAAAAAAATGTTATCCATAAATTCAAAATCATATCTGATCACATTTAGATATTGCATCAAAAAAGGTGTGTACAAAGATTGAAAGAAATTTGTTTAAAAATGTTGAAGCCTATTGATACTGAACTACATGTAGTTGAAAATTTTGGGCCAAAATCCAAGATGACAACCGTTTTCATGGCAACCAGAAGCTTCAGACAAAACAAAACAAATTTCAACTGAGCAAACCATGTTCATTTCACCTGAAATTCATGTGAACAAAAGGGAAAATTTTCACCCCAGAACCCATCCCCCTCCCTAGCATAACTAGCACACAAGCCCCTGAACATTTATAATAATCTCCTTATCACAGGGAATAAGGTTGAGCTTGTGTCTTTTATAGAGTACTATATGCCAATTTCTTCCTTGTTTGCTTGCTTACCGCTGCAGTAGGCTGCGTAGGAGCCTCAGTGGCAATCACAACAGGGGCTGCAGGTACTAGAGCGGGACTAAGTTTACGACTAGGAGATGGCGAAGATCCACTTGCGACCATGGCTGCTGATCCTTGCTTTGTAGGGTTCTGAAGTTGATAAGAGTTGGATGCTACCACTGTGGGCAATTTTTTTCCATTTGATGGAATTCTGCTTGAAGCTGGAGGAAATGTGGACATTTCTGTGACTTTTGTCTGAGGAGAGATGTGAGATACATAGATCAAAACGTGGCCTCAGATCAAATATTTTCTGCCACACCTCCTGATCTTATTAAGCGATCAATCGAACAGAAATTTTGTATGGATATACTCAGAGGCTTAAAGTATGATTCTTTATTATCAGATCCCCATAACCCTACAGTAATCTATGGTAGATATTGGAGTTTCTGTTTTTCCTTCCTATGATTCCCTATATCTCTTTTAGTTTTAGATCTAGAGTCTAGATCAGAGTCTAAAATCAGCAGTGAGTATGTTGCAGTTAAAGATAAAGATGGATTTATAGTCTGTATCCCCGCACAAGTGCAGGCTCACTGACTGTACATCATTTATCCCCCAGCAGGCCATTTCACTCAAAGTCCTTCTCAACTCCCAGGGAGCATACAGTACACAAGCCTGTAAGGTTTTTGTGTACCAACCCTCTGACAAGATCTTTATCTTCCTATAGCTGGGTACTCATTCACACCTGAGTCAAGTGAGGAAAGTAGAGTAAAGTACCTTTCCGAACAGTACAATGTTGTGAAAAAACTCCACCTGCGCCAGCTATGAGGTTTGAACTAGTGTCATCAAAACTACCAGCTCACAACACTACAGTTCAGCTACAACGCCTAAGTTAGATCTAAATCTATGTCACATTCAGTTTAGATCTAGAATTTACATCATAAAAATGTATAGACTCTAGATTTGATATAATACATATAAAAAATAACAAAAATGAGATCTGATATTTCAAATATATAGGCCGATTGATAAAAGTTAGCAGTGAATTTTTTCTGAGCATTTGTGGTATTAAAAATCTTCAACTTATAAAGAAAATAAAATCAAATAAGGTGTCAATACTTTTGCTGCTGTATTCATTGAAGAAGATGATGAAACTGTTGTTATTGTTGAGGCAGGAGTTGAAAGATGAAAATTAGAAATTTTAGCTTTATTTTGGGATGAATCTGCCTTTCTTCTTCCACTCAGAGGAGACGTCAGGCTCAGGGAAATCTTCGAGTTGTTTTCTGTTTTTCTTGAGTTGGACTCTCCACATCACTAGAGAGTAAATAGAATTACACTTTAATAAAGATCAATAAAAGGAAACCGCATTTGTTCCTTATATTTGATGAGATGTATCTTATGGATCCTTCCATTATGAAAATCTCTCAATTTCCAACAAAACTATCAGTCAATTGTATGGTAGAAATTATCCTGTAGTAAATCTATTACAATTTTTTTTAAAAGAAGACAGAGATGAATTATCATCTTTCACATTTATTTTTCATCTTTCATTTCATGAAGTAATACTGACTGGTGTAATATGAAATCTTATCAATCAACATATATTTCGGACACCCTAAATACATTTTTTCTTGACAGTAATACAGAGCAAACCCCGACATGATTAATTCACCATAAAATTGTTTACTTACAGTACTGATGAAACGTCTTATTATGTGTACCATTAATTACCACATTTTTCATTTCCTCCATACCTGTCTCTCAAAACCGCTAACTAAATTGAAGAGTAAATGGAGAGAGAGAGAGAGAGAGAGAGAGAGAGAGAGAGAGAGAGAGAGAGAGAGAGAGAGAGAGAGAGAGAGAGAGAGAGAGAGAGAGAGAGAGAGAGAGAGAGACAGAGAGAGAGAGAGAGAGAGAGAGAGAGAGAGAGAGAGAGAGAGAGAGAGAGAGAGAGAGAGAGAGAGAGAGAGAGAGAGAGAGAGAGAGAGAGAGGGAGGGAGGAAGGAGAGAGAGAGAGAGGGAGGGAAGGAGGGAGAGAGAGAGGGAGGGGGGAGAGGGAGAGAGAGAGTGAGAGAGAGTGTGAGAGAGAGAGAGAGTGAGAGAGAGAGAGAGAGAGAGAGAGAGAGAGAGACAGACAGACAGACAGAGACATAGATAGAAGGACAAAGAGATAGACAGAAACAGAGAGAAAGAAATGAGTAATGAATTGTAGATCGAAGAAAAAAATAACATGGAAAGGTAGGGAAAAATGTCTTCTCAGTTCAATAGGGACAAAATGTTTGTAATATTTTCAGCCATGCAATTCTATAATCTTAATTAATTGCAAGTTTTCTTTTATTTGGCTTCACATGGAACTGATGATTTATGTGCTGCAATTGTAGCCACAAAGGTACAGGAAATCTTTGAAACCACTGGCTTGATTATTCTTTGCTTATTACCATGTGATATAGCATTCTGCATAGCCCAAAAGCTTGGTGCCCACTCACTTTCCCAATGAGCTCAGAATTGAGCAATTTATATAATCTACTTAAATGCTTTATGTTCTAAGTGATTTTATTTTTCAGATGTAAAGCAAATATTGTCAGTGATTTTATTATTTTAAGCATAACCCATACTGACTCTACTTAAAACATTTGTTACATGATAATTTTCCGGATGATATAATAAGGCTCTGTAGAATTAGTCACATGTTCCAGGGACTGTTTTTCAACAAAAAAAAAGATTTACAAAAGTGGAAATATCTACAGACGGGACAACAGAAATTTAAAATTTGTCTGTGTAGCCTTTTGCGTACCCTCCACACCTGCCTATATTATGTGGTTTTGAGAGTGAAGAAAACATTTTGAGTCACATTGCTTTCACTATCGAGATTATAAAACTCTAAATTTTCAGACCCAAATTCGTTCTTTCATTTGGTACACTCCCTCTCTCAGTCATTCAATGTTTGTCTATTTGTATATCATTATAATTGCTACTGAATCATTATTTGCAGGTAGGTGTTTTTAAATGGGTATAAAAGATATAATGTCTCTCTTTTTTTATTACCTTTCTGATTACCTATTTTCAAAATGAATACTGACATATATGTTCCTAAATTTGCATTTGCATGATAAAACTCTTTTGTTAGCACAATAAAGGTGATAAAAATATGTATTTGAAAAAGACAAAATGAATCTTTATCTTGAAAATAATTCTTAAGTGGCAAATTAAGTAAAATGTTTCTGAAGTCTTTGAAATTATTGGTAAGAGAGGGCAATTTCTTTAAGACAACCTTTGCAGAAGTGAAATTACATTTTTTTAAAAAGGATAAATGTTGAAATTCATAAAAAAAGGATAAATAATGAAATTCGTAATTTCCAGAGCAGTAACTGCTTTACATTCATATTCTAAAAATCTGTAAAAAATTGCTCTTTGATACAATGTACATGAATCTTTTGCTGTATGGAAAGCAGACATATCTTTCATACAAAAAGCAGAGTGGGAAAAAATAAAATTGACTTCAAAGTTATTGATGGAAATAAAGGTTTATTGACTTAATGTCATTTTAAAGTGACCGGAAACAAATTCTCTGGTTAAATAGCCAACAAAAAGCAAGAATTTTTAACCTCTCAGAGACCCAATACCCCCCAAAAGATCTGCAGGGAATCTTGACACGTCACGTTTACTACACATGTGCCCTTTTCGAAACACCTAGATAGTTGTTAGGGGTATTGAGGCAAAGTTTAAAAATCCTTGCAGTAAACCATAACACAAATATATCTAGAATACATTCAAATAAGTTGTAAAAATTCATGGTGAGGAACACAAATGGGAAGAAAATCAAAATCATATATATATTATGTAAAGTCAATAAAAAAAAATACATCACAGATAACTTTACGCTCTGACTCCTCCTCAATTTCCCATCCCCCCAAAAAAAATTCAAAACTCTCCCCACTCTCCTTACCCATCTCTCAAACCCCTCTTAAACACACAGCTGTGTTGATGAGACAAAAGGCCACCAATTTCAATAACAACATTATCCAGTCAGACAACTATATACAATCCATTGTCATAAGCTAATTGCAAAAGCATTTTTTATTTGTACATGTATAAATATTTATAAAACAATAAATTGTTTTCAATTCTTTGTCACTCTGTCAATGTATTTCATTTATACTGCAAAGACATATATACTTAATGATATCTAAAAGGGCAGAAATGGTAGTGTATATTCCAATGACATTCCCTTAAGTAAGTGACAGAATCAATGACTATATTGTATATTTTATTATATATATATAATTGAGTCTGACATTTTTATTCTTAAATACACATACAACAAACAAGAATTTAAGCCTATAATTTATGGTTCAAATTTAAATTACATCCTCCATCAATCAGTTATCAAAAAAGACAATCATGTGGGTTATTGTCTTCTAACCAAATACTAAAAGATTTATCAAGTTAAACCTTTCATTTTAGCTAGTTAAATGATTCTTTTTACAGAGCATTGCTTTTATCAATACAATAGAACCTTTCAAATTGCGAACCCGGCGAATCGGGAAACCCGGCCCATTGGGAAAAATTCCCAGGGAATTGAATTGTTTCTATGTATTTTACCTCTATAAACGGGAAAGGTCTCCGGCTAATCGGGATAATTTTCACATCTTGCATTGATTATCATCACCATTTCCCCTATATTAAATTTTTCCAACACTCACTTTTGATCCCAATATGGTTTCCATGTTAGCGAAACATCAATTATTACACCTGCATTAGTACTACACATGTTATACATTACATAATATGTACATGATGTCGCAAGTGCTAGTTCGCGATGACCATAAGCCAGACACACCAAACATCCATTAAGAAGGTGTAAAAAGGTGTCATGTCAAGCCAGACCTTGCTCGTCCACCTAACAAGTAACAATACAGTGCGGTGTCGACACGGGGCAACGCTTAAAAGTTGTGCACTAGCATAGTCTTTTATTGCCCGCCTTATCCGTCAATCGCAAGGGTGGACGGAGAGGAGATTTAACGACCCACCACGCCTTCTTGATTACGTGTCTTATCTATCTACCATCCAAGGAAGATCAATTGTGAGTGTGAGTGACATCTTTGATGAATGCCATCTTCGTTTTGATCTACTGGTCTTGTGGCTACTTGTTCGTTTAATTCTACATTTTACCACTCACAGAAGGGCGTAGGTACCTTAAACTGCTGAGGGAAAACCAAAATCCCTAGGCCCCCGGCAAATGTGGAAGCCCGGCAAATCAGGACGATTTTACAATCCACCGAGATTTCCCGATTAGAGAGGTTCCACTGTATTTATCATATATCCTAAATATATATGCTCACTGATCATCCATTTGTACTCAAATACTGTATGTGAGTAAAAAATTACATTGATTGTTTCAAACAAGATGACGATGCTTGCAAAAGAGAATAAAAAATCAAACAAGCAATTAATATTGTAAATTGTTTAATATGAATTGCCGATTCAAAATGAGGCACCTGCATCATTCATTCTGAGAAGGAGAAGAAAATTGAATAGAGAAAAAACCCCATCTAATGTGGAGTTTGTGTAAAAATATGTGGGGAAAAAACACAACAAATAAGAAAAGTTGTTTTCTATTAATGTACAATCACCCCC
>JAXRKP010000031.1:10000-17500 GCA_037039925.1 Doris montereyensis | reverse complement strand
ATTGCAAGGAGCAATGAATGACAGACAGATAGCAAACATGAATGTGTAGAAGAATAGAGTTGGTAATGGGACATAAATGACAGGAATGGGTGTCAATGTTGAAGGGCAGAAAACTTTATAGTATAGATTCAAATTAGATGATGATGATAATGATGATGATGATGATGAGGAAGAGGAGGAGGAGAAGGAGGATTAGGAGGAGAAGAATGATGATGATGAGGAAAGGCATCAATGTTGAAGGCAAAAAGAAAAACTTTAAGATGATAAATTCAAATTGGATGATGATGATACTGATGATAATAATGATGTTGATGATGATGATGAGGAGGAGGAGGAGGAGGGAAATGAAGACATTGATCATGATATGGATCATAACCTTGATACTGTTGATGATGATGATGACTATGATGATGCTGATGATCATGATGTTGATATTGATGATAGTGACCATCACAAAAAACATAATTCAGTATGAGTACTACCATAAGGGAACACAAATATCAAAGGATATGCATTGCTTGGAGGACAACTGAGAGAAAGTTGTGTAAGGAGAGTTGAGAGTATCCTGCCAGTGCTTGTTGAAATATAACGAGATGTCTACATTTCTGATGGGCTGTTTACAAATGGAAAAGCTGATGTGGAATGAAAAGAAAGGATTCAATCTTAATGATTTTAAGAAATGTAATATGATGTGGACAAAATGTCAATTCTTTTAGCTTTATAAAATGAGGTACCATCTATTTAATTCAATCAGAAGGATATCTAAATATATCTAATTTAAATAAAGCAACAGAGGGATAATTAAGATTTATTCACTAAATTTTCTTCTTAGAATTTCACTAATTGTCAATTAATAGGTCTATGTAACATTAAATTTGAAATAAACTTTGTTATGGTAATGGCACAACAAAAAAGATTGTAATCATCAATGATCAAGAACAAAAATCTACATTTGATGTTGATAATTGGAGCATTGCTTTATACAGAAGAACTGCTTAATATGTAGAAGGATTTCTGAAAAACAGTATCTTTAAGGGGATAAATCATATTGATAAATGGAAAAATGCAACTGACATGCCTGCAGCTAATTTGGAGTACGAAACAGAAATAATCTCTGTTGCCAAGGAGT
The DNA here is from genome assembly GCA_037039925.1 of Doris montereyensis. NCBI lineage: Eukaryota > Metazoa > Mollusca > Gastropoda > Nudibranchia > Dorididae > Doris > Doris montereyensis. Next base: position 16,371 of record JAXRKP010000031.1, on the reverse strand, counting down.
TTGGCAAATAATAATTGTCATTCGCTCTTAATAACACTATACTCTGCCTCCTAATACAACACCAGTACAAAACAGTCTTGGAAAATATTGAGCCAAGTGCACATCAGAGGTAAAGATAACATCCGCCAATGATGCCATGCTTTTCATATAAAGTCTAAAGAACAAGTAGTCATGACTGGATTCAAACAAGTGACCATGTTAATGAAATTCCTTTTTAAGTGTGAAGTTACAGACTCTATAGTGTGCTTTCTTCGCATGACAAGGCACTAAGTATCAATGTGGAGATCACTGATTCGATTCTGTCTAGTTCATATTTTTTCTGCCTATTCCTTGTATTTTTGCCTTTATCCCAAAGGAGTTTGAAATTGTAGTTTAATTCTTTATCCACATAGAGTGACATTGGTTGATGTAAAGTTTATTTTTAATAGAAAAGACATTTGAGAAATATGAAAAATATCATAAATGTTGCATATATTTAATACTTAAAAAGTACCTTTCACTGTGACAGATATTTTAATTCACAATTATACCATACAATAAAGGATGACAACAAGCATATATATATATATAATTTTTTTTATCCCATGAAACCCAAACAACAAAACTTTTTTTCTTTATTTATCAGCTCCCATTCTACCTTCCAGTGTATGGGTTTAGAAGCCCAAAATGATCTCACTCCAGGCTGCCCTCGTTCCCACTTTCTCCGAAGTCTGCCTTTTGGTGTTTTACCTTGAGTTTTAGCAGTGTATAATAATTTAGCTATTCTATTGTCATTCATTCTGTTAACATGCCCAAACCATCTCAGTTGATTTATTTCTATCTTAGTTTTTATGCCATGTGCTTTTGTTTGATCTCTTATTGTTGTGTTTCTGATTTTGTCTCTTTTAGTTTTCCTTTTCTCTTCTTGTAATATTTCATTTCAGCTGCCTGTAATCTTCTGTATTCCCTACTGTCTAAGGTCCAGGTTTACTGCCATAAAGGAGAGTAGGACTATAAACTGTGCTGTATACTGCCATTTTGATTTTTGTTGACAATTCTTGTTTACCTACAAATGCCTTTCCTAGATGGTTATATATGTTGTCATTGCCTTTTGGATTTTTGACTGATTTCTTATCTTAGTTTTCTCTCTGAGTTAATCATTACTCCTGTAGCTTTGAACTTGTTCTAAATTCTCCTGCCCAAGTTAAGATTTTGTGTTTTAGCTTTCCTAGTTACTAGCATTGTTTTAGTTTTCTTTGTATTTACTCTCATTCCTCTTTTATTTAATTCATTATTCATAATGTTGATATTCGACTAAGGTCACTTTCTGATTTTCCAAACAGAACTAAATCATCAACAAATGAAAGCATTGATACATTTACTGGTTTGAGCTTCCACATACTTACATTCATTTTCTTCATTTTTGAGGATGCCTTTGCGACTGAATCCATAAATGTGATAAACAAAAGAGGACTTGGGATGAAACCCTATCTTACTCCTATATCTACATCAATTTCTTTAGATACATTTCCAGCTACTCTTACTGCACATGTTGGTTTATTGTTAAAACTTTTAATGGCTTCTATTAAATTTTGCTCTGCATTGTGTTCTTTTAAGGAATGCCATAGTTTGTTTCTCCTCACAGTGTCAAATGCCTTTTCTAAGTCAATAAAACACAGGTGCAAGTCAATGTTTCTCTCAAGCCATTGTTCTATTATTTGTTTAATTGTAAATATGGTCTTGTACACTTTTTCCTGGTCTAAATCCACTCTGATATTCTTCAATCTGATCCTCTACTCTTTTCTTTAGTTTCATTTCCAGTATCTTGGCATACACTTTTCCTGGTATGCTAAGTAGTGATATCCCTCTATAGTTTGAGCATTCTATAGTTGATCCTTTCTTAGTATTGGTACTACCGTTCCCTTTTTCCAGTCGTCTGGCACCTGTTTGGACTTCCATGCTTGTTGGTATATTGCATGTAGTAGTTTGTCTGCCTCTCTCCCTTGGTTTTTAATGATTTCTGGATAAACTTGATCTGCTCCTGGGGCTTTTCCTATTTCACTTTTCTTACAGCTGTTTGGATTTCTTCCATTGAGATATCTACGTCTTCAGCTGTCTCAATTGAATTACTTGTTTACTCTTACTAATTGATCTTTTCTCCTTGTTTCATATGTTCTGGAGTTATGTTTGTTGAAAATATTTTCTCCATGATGTTCCCATGATTTCGCTGTCTTTTTTCATTATTTCTCCTTTGGCATTCTTAATGTGTCATTTCTTTGGTCTTTCCCATATTGTCCCCCAAAACTTTTGATTTCCTTGATAGCTTTCTTGAAGTCTTTGTCCAAACTTTCCCATTGTTCCTGTTTTGCTTTCTTCACTCCTCTTTGGCAGTTCTTTTATTCACGTACTCTATCCTATCCTCTGGTCTTTTGTTTGCAAGTATTTCTTCCAGGCATCCTTCATCTTATCTTGACATTCTCATTTGGCTTTTCCTATCTCTTAATTTGTTTCTTACCACAGACCTCTTCATACAACTGATTTTCTTTATACATTTGACACTTTTCTTCTATTGTGCTATCATTCAGATCCATCTGTCTTTCACTGACAAATTTTTTTATCCTAGATTGGTATATTTGTTTTACTATTGGTTTATTTACTTCCCCTTTTTCGAGTTTAGTAACTTCTTCTCTTTCCTTTTCTGTTTGTTTTCTTCAGTCAGTAATCTCATTTTGGCAATCACTAGGTGATGATCACTAAATATTTCTGCTCCTCTGTTTACTCTTGCATCCAATATACTGTAAAAAGGAGCTGCTAACTGTTATGTATTCTATCATTGACTTTTCACATCTGTCTTCATTTACTCTTGTATATTTGTACATATCTTCATGAGGAAAAAAGGTGTTGGCTATTTTCATGTATTCTTTAAGGCAAAAATCTATTAGTTTCTCTCCATTTGGAGAAGTTGTTGTCTCTCCTTCTTTGCCTATTACTCCTCCTATATTTTCTATATTGTTGCCTACTCTAGCATTTTAATCTCCTGAAACCATTAGTTCCTGTTTGGGTTTGAGATTCTCTGCAGCTATTTGTAAATCGTTTTCGAAAATATCTTTTTTTCTTTGGTGGCATGTTTGTTTGGTCCATAGGCTATTAATAATTTAATTTCTCTTCCTTTTGGTTTAATATTTACCTCTAACAGCTATGGACTTATAAATTTCCAACTTTCTAGTAATTTTCCATGCCTTTTATGCATTAGGAGACCTACACCTGTTCTAGCTCTATCTTTGACATCTACTCCTGAGAAGATTAAAATATGATTTGGTCCTACATTTTCTATTCCTTGTCCTTTTTTCTTTGTTTCTGTAATCACTAAAATGTCTTCTTTGAATTTTTCCATTTCTTCAACTAATTTTAACTCTTTTCCATTTATTGCCCTAATATTCCATATTCCAAAAATCACAGTCCGTGTTCTTTTCCAGAGTCGTCTTTAAAAGTTCAATCCGGGTATGTCAATATATTTAATACTTTGAATCAGTTTGTTTTGGAATAAGCTGGGTATTAACAAAACTATGTAAGACAAACTAAAATTAAAATGACCACATTTACCAAACCAATCTTTGAAGTCTGAGTGCATCTGAAGCTCTGGTCCCATTATCTCAAAGAAAGGTCCGCACCTTTTCCTGCTTTCCACACTGGTGTGCATTGACTAAATATAATTTAAAGTAAGCTGCTCTCAAGTTTTCGTACACTTAGAGTATAACGTTGATCTAGACGGGAAAATAAACGTTGATTGAGATATCGCAATAATCTCTAAGACCTGCCAGATCATAAGCAGCCAAGAGAGTCCATATATAGTCCATCATCTTGTCAACCTTTTAAAAGAAAGCAAAATGAAAATGTCATTCAAATGTAATAAAAGCAAGTACTAAAGAAGGGATATATGTGGCGTCAGTGGTCGAGTGCTAGGTCTGACGTTGTATTCCTTGGCAAAGACACGTAAGACGCATTTTCCCCTCTCGACTCAGATACAAATGGGTAAAAGAACTAGCTTGGGAGTAAAGATCTGTGCCAGATAAGCATCCTGTCCAAGAGGTGATTATGATCACCTGTTCCTTCCCACCACAGAAATTGGGATAAGCTCTGGCCTTATAGTTTATAATGGCCTTGAAGGAACTTACCTAAAGATGGGATATAGGACAAAGATCTTATTTGAATTTTTTAGAGTTAAACAAAGCCTTACTCATCCGATTTTGTCTTCTTCTCCTTCTTGAATGAAATTTCCTTCAGGTAAAATATCTAAGAAAACTAACATCTATTTACCAGGGTTCATAGTATTTTATTTACAATAATTATGACCATATATTTCAACAATAAAATAAAAGATTAAAACTATTTTCATCACCAGAATAGTAAAATGGAAAAAAAACCAATTTATTCAATATTTACAATTATTTAAACATCTCGGAAACCATGCTCGAGTAGTACAAAAACTGTTCAGTACATTCACAACTTGTCAGATGAACATTTTAACCATTTTTTACAAATTCTTATAAAAATAACAGGAGCAACAAATAAAAATAATCCAGAGCAAACAAATTGCCAAGAAATGTGATTGAGTAGTGTCGGTAGCCAAAATGTAAGATTGCAGGACTTGTGTAAGATTCAGGGTTCAATGCTAGGTCCAACATTGTAGTCCTTTGAAAGACATCACATATGCATTTCCCGTTCCCCACTCATCCAAGAGAAATGGGAATGTGTACAGCTTGAGAGGAAAAATTTGTAACAGAGTAGCATCCTGTCCAGGAAGAGATGTGTTATCACCTGTTCTGCTTTAAAACACAATAGCAATACACCCGGATTGGCTAACATTCCAATTTTTAAAAGACGTTTAGACAGATGTCTTATTTCATAGATTTCAAATATGAAGACGTTTAAATTAAACCAGATGTGTAGATCAAGTCATGCTTTTAAGCTTAATAAAGAGCCGTTCACGGCGAAATGTCTCTTGCCGTCTGACAGCAAGGTACCAATTTCATCCATCTGGACCTAGCAAACAATGGTCACCGTTTAGCTTAGAGGCCATTCTTACTATCTCTACCAGACAGCACGGCAGCGCAATGCACAGTGTTTTGTAAGCAAAATGAACAAAGGTCGTTCAAAATTGTGTGCGTTATGTACACAATTGAGTAATCATTGTCAAGCAGATAAAAGATGCGTCTCAACCAATATTATGGTGTAAGTGAGTGAGGAGACTTTTATTAATTTGTTGCGTGCCTGTCAAGGTAAGATTGAATGGCCATTGGTTGCTTCAAATTCTACCTTCTGCAAGGCTGGCCTGTCCCTCGATAGACGTTTATTGTATGATTGACAGGGTGGGTAAAATTAGATACATGGTCACATACAAATAGCCTTTCTTTGTACATCAACGTTTGATTGGACAGAACAAACAATTTAATCTATGAGTGAGATTGAATTTGTCTAATAAAATAAAGAAAGAAAGATTCAGTCATTGCTTATCACCCTAAGCTACAGCAATATGTCTTAGAAAGGATTATAATGGTATTGCAAAGAAAATTGAAACTATCTCAACTATTGAAAAGGAAGTTTGCTTAATATCCTGGTCTGTTTTCTATCTCCCAAGGGGCGGGTTCTTAGATCGCTAATACTGTATCTAAAGTTGGTTTGAGTTATGTTCACGTTTATTGAATTTTGCTCACAAGTGAAATTTGAATGCTGTGTCAGATTATAGTCTATAGAACTCCAGCCATATTTTTTTACCCAAACTCCAAACAGGATAGCCAAAGTCAAATCTATACTGTCAGATAGTAATCTGGCTTATAGTTAGTCATGCATCTATGAATAGAAGAAGAAGAAGAAGAAGAAGAGGAGGAGGAGGAGGAGGAGGAGGAGGAGGAGGAGGAGGAGGAGGAGGAGGAAGAAGAAGAAGAAGAAGAAGAAGAAGAAGAAGAATAAGAAGAAGAAGAAGAAGAAGAAGAAGAAGAAGAAGAAGAAGAAGAAGAAGAAGAAGAAGAAGAAGAAGAAGAAGAAGAAGAAGAAGAAGAAGAAGAAGAAGAAGAAGAAGAAGAAGAAGCAGAAGAAGAAGAAGCAGAAGAAGAAGAAGAAGAAGAAGAAGAAGAAGAAGAAGAAGAAGAAGAAGAAGAAGAAGAAGAAGAAGAAGGAAGAAGAAGAAGAAGGAGAAGGAGAGGAGAAGGAGAAGAAGAAGAAGAAGAAGAAGAAGAAGAAGAAGAAGAAGAAGAAGAAGAAGAAGAAGAAGAAGAAGAAGAAGAAGAAGAAGAAGAAGAAGCAGCATATTTTATCAAAATCAAGAAACATGGTCCTTGGTCAAAGTAAAACATTATTTTTCTGACACGCTCAAGTTTCATGGGGCTAACAAA
>JAXRKP010000031.1:0-2500 GCA_037039925.1 Doris montereyensis | reverse complement strand
GACCGCATCCTAGATGCCCTGTCGCGGGGATGGGGAGAGGTTCTCGTGTCATTCACCGCCTTGACTGTCCTCGGTAAATTTCTTAGATGACGTGATCTTCCAGGGTTCTCTTAGATACCACTCCCACCCACCCGTTAGATCGTATCACAATCGCCTCCTCATCACTGCTGCCCTTGCGGGGAGTGAGGATCATTCTTCAACGCCTTGGATCGATTCCATTATCTCCATTAAGTGGGGTAAATTTCTTAAATTACACCCCCACCACCAACCCACCCACGCATACAAACAGCCACACACATGATCACACGACACATCACTTTCCCTCTCACTCTCTCTCTCTCTCTCTCTCTCTCTCTCTCTCTCTCTCTCTCTCTCTCTCTCTCTCTCTCTCTCTCTCTCTCTCTCTCTCTCTCTGAACTCTCTCTGAACTCTACAGCACAGCACTGACTGTCGGCGTAGGTCCCAGCGGTTCTCACAGTTCGCGGTTCTCACAGTTCGCGGTTCTCACAGTTCACGGTTCTCACAGTTCACGGTTCTCACAGTTCACGGTTGAAAACAGAACCGGAATGGAGGATTCTCGCATTCTCAGTTCCAAAGAACCGTAGAACCGCGGTTCCGAAAAAACTTGGAACCGTTGCCCCCAACCTCCAGTACTTCATCAGGTGTATTGTGTCTTAATCTAAGAAAAAACAAGTTGCCCCAGCCATTTGCATGAAAAAACGAGTGTGTGAACGCGAAGCTAGGATTTAGACTTAGTGTGAACAAGGAGTTCACGTTTACAGATGATAAAAGACCTATAAAACATGCATTTTCTATAAGTTGAAATAATAAGGAATTCATATTGAGATGTTATTGCAACAAGAGAAACTTAAACTATGGACTAAACATTAGCAGCGATAGCCGTGTAATCAACTTAGACCTTTCACGAAGTGTGTTGAATGGGAAAGCGTCACTTTGAATGATAATGAGGCTAGGGAAAACCACGAGCTTAAAATAAATTGTAATTTCATTGGCTGTTATTTAACTATGAACTCAAAGGTCAAACTACGTCATAAACCATGTAAGGAAAGTGAAAATTTCCATTCAAGAAGCCTAGGTGCCTGGTCCTAAATATAGGGCCTGCGCTCTGCAAGCCAATGACGGTTGTCTTAAATATAGGGCCTGCTTTTGGCAGCTTCGGCAGAGGCGGATGCAACACGCCCAAAGCTGACCGTCCGTTTACTGCTTTCCCATAAATTCAAGCTGGCTAAAACCGTCCGTGGGCGTACCTTTACTTTCAACGATCAGATTTGCTCATTAAACCTATTTTTGACAACTCATTGGTTTGTTTAAGCCTCTCTCTGGCACTGAAAATCTTAATCCTCTGTAATAGCGTCAATTTCAGCGAAACTCGTCATATATCACATCATGCTGCTGTACTCTCCCGTGTTCAACACACACATTTCAATTGTCTACAGGCGTTCTTTTTTCTATTAACTTATATTCTTAGCATCAATTTTATTGTCAGTAGTGTCACGGGGAGAGATTGAAAGTCATTTTGCTTACACGCCCTCATCAAAAGCACACAGGAAGTGCTCAGAAAATGTAAACACACCACAGCGGCTTGGTTTGCAGGGGAAATTGAGTCTAAGTCATGGTCTTTCGGTTAGGGAACCTGTACACTAATGAGTCAAACAGGGACGACTCTCATAGTCTGGCATGCAATGTAATTTTCATTTGGCTGGGCTGCTGAAGGGATCTAACTTTGCCTCAGATGGGAAGGGGTTAGGGAGGCTGATAATGTGTGCCCGATTATGGGAGTCCTTCCTAAAAATTTAACCCACATTATTTTACTGCTAAACCGCAGGTTTTACCTAGCCTTTAAACAGGGGCATTTGTTTAAATTTCGATGAAGCACCCGGGCAGTACGTTGCCAACCATCCCTCTCCACGTCGTTTTGTCTTCAACGCTTCTTGTAAAGTCCACGTAGTTGGTAGTGGTAACGGACGTGTTTTGTATTAATGCCGTTGCGTATGTGGTGCGTTGTCTGCCACGCTCTTGTCCCTTCTATGAATCCAAATGTTGCTAGTTTTTCTAATCCATTTTGTCTCACATGGCCAAAAAAATCTGATTTGTCTTTCTTGGTGTTCTCTATTTAAAGCTCTCTTTCTTTTCCAATGTTTACTAGTAGAACAACCGTGTTTATTACTTTTACTCTCCAGGGGATTTTCAATCCTTCTATTCATATTTCAAATGCTTCTCCAACGTTTGCATCTCAAGTCCACATTTCGCATGCAATTATTGGTTAGGCTACGTAATTGTTAAATTTATATTTAAAGAGAATTATTTGTGTGTCTTGTGTGCGGGCAGTCTTCTGGGATAAAGAAATGGACGAGTGAATGAATGGATGAGTAGTCTGTTAATGTTGATTTATACATTTAAAAAAATCAAAAATTGGAAATGTAAATCAATCAACATTTTACCATTTCATGGATAATAATAATAACTGAGATGAAAGTTG
>JAXRKP010003099.1:0-25324 GCA_037039925.1 Doris montereyensis | reverse complement strand
AAAAACAAACCCACACATCTCAACCTCCTACCCATACCCACCCTCAAAATCTCTCACATTTCCTAAATAACTACTACTATTTCCCAACACCCCCAACTTCTCCCCATCATATTCCCCACCCCACCCCCAAATCACCCAAAACAACATTACATCACATCTCAATCTCAACCCATACATCCCTCCCCCCCCACAACCCACCCACTACAACAACAACCCCACCACATATCCCCCTCTTCCACTCACTCCCACCCTCCCCACTCTCCCACACTCCTAAAACTACCCTATCTACCCAAACCCCCACACCTCTCTCCCCATCATACTCCCCACCCCCCCCCCCTAAACCCCCAAACCCCAACCCTTTACACCATCACATCCAATCTCCCATACCTGATAGCTCGAACCCACCCCTCAACCAACACTCATCAACTAAACCATACAACACATATCCTCCTGATCTACACCATGTCCCCTGACACATTCCTCACCCCACATCTATCAACTCCATTTCTACCAGTTTTCCCCAAAAAAAACCCTCGCCCCATCAACTCTAATTTCCCATTATCTACTCCCCCCCTTCACGCCTAAAAACCCCAATTACCACACCACTACTTCACGTCTCAATGTCATGGTACGCGTGCGACTCTACTCGCCTTCAGGCACCACTCAATCTCTCCGCTTTACGTAACTAAACTTACTTTTCAACGTTATCCCCTAAATCCTGAGGACATACACGTCCGGGGAACATCTCACACTCCCCATATTCTAGACCGATTGTACCAAAGATCAGCGGGACAATCCTAACCATCATAGGAGAACTGATGTGGCAAAAAAACAAAATTTTTAACTATTTTAATTAATGGTCATGTTATGAGGTTGAGATTAACTGTAAGATGAAAAACAATATTCTAAATCTTTTTCTTTTACCTTAATCTGGGATTAAAGAACTCTGGACCATTTTAGTAAGTGGGAAATTTTAAACATAGGAGAAATGATGTAGCCAAAAAACAACAATTTTAACCACTTTAATTAATGGTCATGACATAGACGTGAATTAACTGTAAGACCGAAAAACAATATTCTCAAATTTTCTTCTTTTAACCTCATCTGTGATCTGAGCACTAACCGTCCTAGAAAAATCATTACTCTAGACCTTTTTAGTAAGTGAAAAATTTAAAATATAGGAGACTTGATGTAGCCAAAAAGACACAAATTCAACCGTTTTAATTAATGGGCATGATATGAGCTTGAGATTAACTGTAAGATGGAAAAAAATGTTCTAAATCTTTTTCTTTTATTGTCCTGTATGAGCCAACGACTAATTGTCCTAGAAAATGGAGAGCTCTAGACCGTTTTAGTAAGTGGGAAATGTTAAACATAGGAGAAAAGATGTGGCCAAAAAATAACAATTTTAACCATTTTAGTTAATGGTCATGATATGAGCTTGAGATTAACTGTAAGGCAAAAAACAATATTCTAAATCTTATTCTTTTATTGTAATCTATCAGCCGAGGACTTATTGTCCTGGAAAATTCAGAGCTCTAGATCGTTTAAGTAAGTGGAAATTTTAAACATAAAAGAAAATGATGTGGCCAAAAAACAAAATTTTTAACTATTTTAATTAATGGTCATGTTATGAGGTTGAGATTAACTGTAAGATGAAAAACAATATTCTAAATCTTTTTTCTGTTACCTTCATCTGCGTTCTCAGAACTAACTGTCCTACAGAATTGAGAGCTCTGGACCCTTTTAGTAAGTGGAAATATAAACAGGAGAAATGATGTGGCCAAACAACAATTTTTGCGATTTTAATTAATGGTCATCATAAGGAGATTGAGATTAACTGTAAGACGAAAAGCAATATTCTAAATCGTCTTCTTTTCAAATCATCTGTGAGCTGAGGACTACCTGACCTGGAAAAATCATTACTCTAGACCTTTTAGTAAGTGAAAATTTAAATATAAGAGAAAGAATGTAGCCAAAAGGCACAAATTCAACCATTTTAATTAAAATGGTCATGATATGAGCTTGAGATTAACTGTAAGATGAAAAACAATATTCTAAATCTTATTCTTTTATTGTCATCTATGAGCTGAGGACTAATTGTCCTAGAAAATTGAGAACTTCAGATCGTTTTATAGTGTGAAATTTTAAACATAGCAGAAATGATGTGGCTAAAAGTAACAATTTTAACCATTTTAGTTAATGGTCATGGTATGAGCTTGAGATTAACTGTAAGGCAAAAAACAATATTCTCAAATCTTATTCTTTTATTGTCATCTATGACCTGAGGACTAACTGTCCTAAAATCATTAGCTCTAGACCTTTTTAGTCAGTGAGGAAAATTTAAAATATAAGAGAAATGATGTGGTCAAAAAGGTACAAATTTTTTAGCTATTTTAATTAATGGTCATGTTATGAGCTTGAGATTAACTGTCAGATGAAAAAAATATTCTAAATCTTATTCTTTTATTGTCATCTATGAGCCGAGACTACTTGTCCTAGAAAATGGAGAGCTCTAGACCGTTTTAGTAAGTGGGAAATTTTAAACATAGGAGAAATGATGTAGCCAAAATACAAACATTTTAACTATTTTAATTAATGGTCATGTTATGAGCTTGAGATTATCTGTAAGATGAAAAACAAATATTCTAAATCTTTTTCTTTTACCTTCATCTGCGATCTAAGAACTCACTGTTCTACAAAATTGAGAGCTTTGGACCGTTTTAGTCAGTGGGAAATTTTAAACATAAGAGAAATGATGTAGCCAAAAAACAACAATTTTAGCGATTTTAATTAATGGTCATGATATGAGCTTGAGATTAACTGTAAGACAAAAAGCAATATTCTCAATCATCTTCTTTTAACCTCATCTGTGAGCTGAGGACTAACTGTCCTAGAAAAATCATTACTGTATACCTTTTTAGTAAGTGAGAAATTTAAAACATAGGAGAAATAATGTAGCCAAAAAGGCACATATTCAACCGTTTTAATTAATGGTCATGTTATGAGCTTGAGATTAACTGTAAGATGAAAAAAAATGTTCTAATTTATGTCTTTGGTCTTTTTTTTTTTGTCATTTGTCGTTTTTTAGTCTTTGGTCCTGTTTTTCTCTTTCTTCTTCTTTTCAGTCCTTGATTTTCTCTTCCTGTCTTCGGTGTTCTTCTCTCGTCTTTGGTCTTATTTTTATTATCTTTGGTGTTTTGCTTTGTTCTTTCGTCTTCTTTTCCTGTCTGTAGTCTTCTTTTTCTTGTCTTTGGTCTTCTTTTTTGTCTGGGTTTTGTCTTTGGTCTTCTTTTCTTGTCTTTGGTCTTCTTTTCTGTCTTGGGTTTATGTTCTTGTCCTTGGTCTTCTTTTCTTGTTATTGGTCTTTCTTTTTGATGTTTTTGTTTTTTTTATCTTTATTGCCTCTGGTTTTGATTATCGTATTTGGTCTTCTTTTTTGTCTTTGGTCTTCTTTTTTGTTCTTGTCTTTTCTTGTCTTCTTTTTCCTGTCTTCGATATTTCTTCTTGTGTTTGGTCTTCTTTTCTTGGCTTTGGTCTCCTTTTCTTGTCTTGGGTCTTCTTTTCTTTGTCTTTTTAGTCTTTTCGTCCTTGGTCTTCTTTTCGGTCTTTGATCTTCTTTCTTTGTCTCTGGTCTTCTTTTCTTGTCTTTTGTCTTGTTTTTGTCCTTGGTTTTCTTTTCTTTTTTTTCTGTCTTTGGTCTTTTTTTCCTGTCTTTGATATTCTCTTTTTGTCTTTGGTCTTCTTTTCCTGTCTTTGGTCTTCTTTTCTTGTTATTGGTCTTCTTTTTTCATGTGTTTTTGTCTTTTGATCTTTTTATTGCCTCTGGTTTTGATTTTTGTATTTGGTCTTCTTTTTGTCTTTGGTCTTCTTTTTGTCTTTGGTCTTCTTTTCTTGTCTTTGTTCTTCTTTTCCTGTCTTTGATATTTTCTTCTTGTGTTTGGTCTTCTTCTCTTGGCTTTGGTCTTCTTTTCTTGTTTTGGGTCTTCTTTTCTTGTCTTTTTAGTCTTTTTTTGTCCTTGATCTTCTTTTCGGTCTTTGATCTTCTTTCTTTGTCTCTGGTCTTCTTTTCTTGTCTTTGGTCTTGTTTTGTCCTTGGTTTTCTTTTCTTTTTTTTTCTTTTTTTCTTGTCTTTAGTCTTCTTTTCTTGTTTTCGGTCTTGTTTTTTGTTTTTAGTCTTCTTTTTTGTCTTGGTCTTTTTTCTTCCTTTGATCTTCTTTTCTGTCTTTGGTCTTTTTTTCCTGTCTTTGGCCATCTTTTGTGGGGTTTTCTTTGTTCGTCTCTTGGTCTTCTTTTTTGTCTTTGGTCTTTTTTTCTTGGTCATCTTTTGTGGCTTGTCTTTGGTCTTCTCTCTTTTGTCTTACTTTTTGTCTTCAATCGTCCCAATTAGATATCAATATGTCTTTAGTCTTTTACTTTGATATCACTACTGACCTCTTTAGTCCTCTAATTAGATATCACAATGCCTCATTTTCTCTCCTAATTAGAATGTCTACGCGGCCTCAATCGTCCTCTAATTCGATATCACTACGCGGCCTCACTCGTCCTGGAATTCGATAGCATTCCGCCTGTTCGTCCTCTTCAATTGATATCACTACGCAGCCTGAATCGTCCTTTGATGTTTTTTTGTCTTTAGACTTTTATCGTCCTCTACATTGATATCACTACGCCTTCAATCGTCTTTAATTCTTTTTGTCTTTGGTCTTCTTCTTGTCGTTGGTCTTCTTCTTCGCTTTGGTCTTTTCTTTTTTGTCGGGTCTTTTCTTGTCTTTTGGTCTTTTTCTTGTGTTTGGTCTTCTTTTTCTTTGTGTTTTTGTCCTGGTCTTTCTTTTCCTTGATCTTTGTGGTCTTCTTTCTTGTCTTGGGTATTTTTTTCTGTCTTGGTCTTTACTTGTTCTTTTTTTCTTGTCTTTGGTCTTCTTTTTTTGTGTTTTTTTGTCTTTGGACTTCTTTTTTGAATTTGGTCTTCTTTTCTTGTGTTTGGTCTTCTTTTCTTGTCTTGGGTCTTTTTATGTTGTCTTGGCTCTTTTTTTGTCTTTGGTCTTCTTTTTCTTGTATTTGGTCTTCCTTTTTGTAGTTTTTTATGTTTGGTCTTCTTTTTTGTCTTGGTCTTTGATCTTCTTTCTTGTCTTTAGTCTTTTTTTGTATTTTGAGTCTTCTTTTTTTTATTTTTTCGTCTTTGTCTTTTGTCTTAATACTTTTCAATCTTTGGTCTTCTTTTCTTATGTTTGGTCTTCTTGTCTGGTTTTTGATACACTTTTCTTGTCTTTGTATTGTTTTTGCCTCTTTCGTCTTCCTATTTTGTCTTTGTTCATCTTTTTTATCGTGGTCTTCATTTCACTTGTATTTGGTCTTCTTTCTGTTTTTTGTCATTTTGTCTTGGTCTTTCTTGATTTTGGTATTCTTTCTTCTTGTGTTTGGTACCACTTTTTAGGACTTTGGTCCTCTAATTTCTTGTCTTTCGTCTTCTTTTTTTGTCTTGGTTTTTTCTTGTCTTTGGTCTTCTTTTCTTGTGTTTGGTCTTTTCTTGTCTTGTCTTTCTTCTTGGTTTTGTCTTTCGTCTTTTTTTTTGTCTTTGTTCTTCTTTTGTCGTTGGTCTTCTTTTTTTGTATTTAGTCTTCTTTGTCTGTTTTTTTGGTCTTTTCTTGTCTTTGGTCTTCTTTTCTTTGTTTGTGTTCTTGCTTTGTCTTTCGTCTTTTTTTTGTCTTTTGTTCATCTTTTTGTCTTTGTCTTTTTTTATCTTTGGTCTTCTTTTTTGTCTTGCTCCTCTTTTTTGTCTTTCGTCTTTTTTTGTCTTTATCTTCTTTTTCGTTTTTTCTCTGTCTTTCTTTGTCTGGCCTTCTTTTTCTTGTCTTTGGTCTTCTTTTTTTTGTTTGATCTTCTTTTCTGGTCTTCTTTTTTTGTCCTTGTTCTTTGTTTTTCGTTGTTCTATTTTGTCTTTTGTTCTTCTTCCTCTAATCTTTTCTTGTTTTTCGTCCTCTTTTTCTTTTTTTTTGGTCTTTTTTTCTTGTTCAATATCACTACGCCTCAATTGGCCTCCAATTTTGATATCACTACGTGGCTTGAATCGTCCTCTAATTCGATATCCCTACGCGGCCTCAAACGTCATCTAATTCGATATCACTGTCGTGACCTCAATCGTCCTCTAATTCTGATATCACTGGTCTGCATCAATCGTCCTCTAATTCGATATCACAACGCGGCCTCAATCGTCCTCTAATTAGGATATCACTACGCGGCCTCAATCGTCCTCTAATTCCATATCACTATGCCTCATTCGGCCTCTAATTCAATATCACTACGCGGCCTCAATCGTCTTCTAATTCGATATCACTACGCGGCCTCAATCGTCTTCTAATTCGATATCACTACGCGGCCTCAATCGTCTTCTAATTCGATATCACTACGCGGCCTCAATCGTCTTCTAATTCGATATCACTACGCGGCCTCAATCGTCTTCTAATTCGATATCACTACGCGGCCTCAATCGTCTTCTAATTCGATATCACTCACGCGGCCTCAATCGTTCTTTAATTGTATATGACTACGCGACCTCAATCGTCCTCTAATTCGATATCATTCCGCCTGAAGTAGTACCTACCATACATAAAGAAATAGTACGTACGAAACATAAAGTAGTACCTACGAGACGAAGTAGTACCTAACAGACTTAAAAAGTAGTACCTCCAGGCGTAAAGAAGTAGTACCTACCGGACATAAAGTAGTACCCACCAGACATAAAGAAATAGTTCCTACAAGACAGAAACAAGTAGAAGCCTACCAGGCATAAAGTAGTACCTATCAGACGTAAAGAAATAGTACCTACTAGACATAAAGATGTAGTACCCATGAGACATAAAGAAATAGTTCCTACAAGACGAAACAAGTAGTACCTACCAGACATAAAGATGTGTACCTACAAGACAGAAAAAAGTAGTACCTACCAGACATAAGTTTAATCCGTTTTAATCCGTCTTAATCCGTCTTAATCCGTCTTAATCCGCCTTAATCCTTTTTAATCCGTCTTAATCCATCTTAATCCGTCTTAATCGTCTTAATCCGTCTTAATCCGTCTTAATCCGTCTTAACCCCGTCTTAATACGTCTTAATCCGTCTTAATCGCTCTTAATCGCTTATCGTTTCCAATCGCTCTTAATCTCTCTGAATCCCTCTGAATCCTTCTGAATACCTCTTAATCCTCTTAATCTCTCTTAATCCCTCTGAATCGCTCTTAATCGCTCTTAATCGCTCTTAATCGCTCTTAGTCGTTCTTCATCGCTTCCTATTGCTCCCTATAGTTCCCTATCGCTCCCTATCGCTGCTATAGCTGCTTATCACTGCAATATCGCTCTAGACCGCCTTAGACCGTTGCCTACCGCCCTAGACCGCTTTTAACCGCTTGGAACCGTTTCGAACTGTTTCGAACCGTTTCGAACCGCTTATAACCCTTCTTACCCCTTCTAACTCCTTCTAACCCCTTCTAACCCCTTCTAACCCCTTCTAATCCATTCTTACCGCTTTAACTGCTTTTAATCGCTCGAAACCGCTTGTAACCGCTTCGAACCCCCTTCGCACCCTTTTGAACCCCTTTTGAACCCCTTTGAACCCATTCGAACCCCTTCAAACCCTTCAAACCCTCAAACCCTTTCGAACCCCTTTCAACCCCCTTCAACCCCTTTCAACCCCTTTCAATCCTTTTCAACCCCTTTTAATCCCTTTCAACCCCTTTCAACCTTTTGAACCCCATTGAACCAATTTAAACCCCTTTGAACCGCGTCGAAGCCCTTTTTTCAACCCCCCTTCAACCCCTTTGAACCCCTTTCAATCCCTTTTCAATCCTTTCAACCCCTTTCAACCCCCTTTGAGCCCTTTGAACCCCTTTGAACGCCTTTCAACCCCGTCGAACCCCTTTTAACTCCTTCGAACCCCTTCTGTACCCATTGAACCCCATTGAACCCGATTGAACCCCCTTGAACTCCCATTGAACCCCATTGAACCCCATTGAACCCCATTGAACCCCATTGAACCCATTGAACCCCATTGAACCCCATTGAACCCCATTGAACCCCATTGAACCCATTGAACCCCATTGAACCCCATTGAACCCCATTGAACCCAATTTAACCCCATTGAACCCTATTGAACCCCATTGAACCCCATTGAACCCCATTGAACCCATTGAACCCCATTGAACCCCATTGAACCCCATTGAACCCCATTGGAACCCCATTGAACCCCATTGAACCCCATTAAACCCCATTGAACCCATTGAAACCATTGAACATCTTTGAACACCTTTGAACACCTTTGAACCCCTTTTGAACCCTTTGAACACCTTCGAACCCCTTTTGAACCCCTTTCAACCCCTTTTCAACCCCTTTCAACCACTTTTCAATCCCTTTCAATCCTTTCAACCCCTTTGAGCCCCTTTTGAACCCCTTTGAACGCCTTTGAACCCCGTCGAACCCCTTTAAACCCCTTCGAACCCTTCTTTACCCATTGAACCCCATTGAACCCCATTGAACCCCATTGAACCCCATTGAACCCCATTGAACTCCATTGAACCCCATTGAACCCCATTGAACCCCATTGAACCCCATTGAACCCATTGAACCCAATTTTAACCCCATTGAACCCCATTGCACCCCATTGAACACATTAAACCCCATTGAACCCCATTGAACCCATTGAACCCATTTGAACCCTATTGAACACCAGTGAACCCATTGAACAAATTTGAACACCTTTGAACCCTTTGAACCCCTTTGAACCCCTTTGAACCCTTTGAACTTTGAACCCCTTTGAACCCTTTGAACCCTTTTGAACCCCATTGAACCCCTTTGAACCCCAATGAACCCCGTTGCATCCATTTGAACCCCATTGCACCCCAATGAACCCCATTGAACCGCATTGAACCCCATTGAACCCCATTAAAACCCCATTTAACCCAATTTCTCAATCACTCTCAATCGCTCTCAATCGCTCTCAATCGCTCTCAATCCCTCTCAATCCCTCTTAATCCGTCTTAATCCTCTGTCCCTCTTAATCCCTCTTATTCCCCTCTTAATTCCTCTTCATCCCTCTTAATCCGTCTTAATCCGTTTTAATCTATCTTAATCTATCTTAATCCGTCTTAATCCCTCTTAATCCGTCTTAATCCGTCTTAATCCGTCTTAATCCGTCTTAATCCGTCTTTAACCCCTCTTGATCCCTCTTAATCCCTCTTAATCCCTCTTAATCCGTCTTGATCCGTCTTAATCCGTCTTAATCCGTCTGAATCGGTCTTAATCCTCTTATCTCTTAATCGCTTGACCCGTTTAATCCCTCTAATCTAATCCTCTTAATCCCTCTGAATCCCTCTTAATCCCTCTGAATCGCCTTTAATCGTTCTTAAT
Organism: Doris montereyensis; assembly: GCA_037039925.1. Lineage (NCBI taxonomy): Eukaryota > Metazoa > Mollusca > Gastropoda > Nudibranchia > Dorididae > Doris > Doris montereyensis. Next base: position 15,929 of record JAXRKP010003099.1, on the reverse strand, counting down.
CGCTCTTAATCGCTCATAATCAATCGCTCTTCAACTCCCGCTGAATCCATTCTCACCGATTTTAACCGCTTGTAACCGCTTTTAACCGCTTGTAACCGACCTTCGAACCCCTTTGAACCCCTTTGAAGCCATTTAACCGATCCCTTTTTGAACCCCTTGAACCCTCTTTGACCCCCTTTTGAACCCATTTGAACCCTTTTGAACCCCTTTGAACCTCTTTGAACCCCTTTGAACCCTTGGAACCCCGTTGAACCCATTTGAACCCCTTTGAACCGCTTTGAACCCCTTTGAACCCCTTTGAACCCTTTGAACACCATTGAACCCCTTTGAACCCCTTTTAAACCCATTGAGCCCCATTGAACCCCATTGAACTCATTGAACCCCATTGAACCCCTTTGAACCCCACCTGAACACCTTTGAACCCCTTTGAACCCCTTTGAACCCCTTTTGAACCCATTTGAACCCTTTTGCACCCTCTTTGAACCCCATTGAACCCTTTTAAACCCCATTTCAACCTCTTTGAACACCTTTGAACCCCTTTTTAACCCTTTTGAACCCCTTAGAACCCCTTTTTAACCCTTTTTAAATCCCGTCTTTGAACCCCTTTTAATCGCACCTCTTAACCGCACCCGTTTGCTTCATCCCTTTGACACCCTTAATGAACCCCATTGAACCACATTGAACCCATTGAACCCCATAATGAACCCCTTAATGAACCCCATTGAACCTCATTGAACGCCATTGAAACCATTGAACAATCCTTTGAACACCTTTGAACATAATCCCTTTGAACCCTCTTGGATCCCTCTAATCCCTCTTAATCCGTCTTTGACCCTTTGAACCCCTTGAACCCTTTTGAACCCATTTTTTGCAACCCCTTTGCAACCTTTTAACCCCTTTCAACCTTTTTGAACAATCCCTTTTAACAACCCCCTTTTTTAACAACCCCTTGAGCCCTTTGAACTTCAATTTGAACCCATTGAACCCCCATTGAACCCCATTGAACCCCATTGAACCCCATTGAACCGAACCCCATTGATTCCCATTGAACCCATTGAAACCATTGAACACCTTTTTGAACACCTTTTAAACACCTTTGAACCCCTTTTGAACCCCTTTGAATTCCATTGAACCCCTTTGAACCCCTTTTTTCAACCCCTTTTCAATCTTTCAACCCTTTTTGAACCCCATTGAACCCTTTTTGAACCCCTTTTGAACCCCTTTGCACCCCTTTGAACCCCTGCTTTACCCATTGAACCCCATTGAACACCATTGAACCCCATTGAACCCCATTAAACCCCATTAAACCTCATTAAACCCCATTGAACCCATTGAACCTCATTGAACCCCATTGAAAACCCAATTGAACCCCATTGAACCCCCATTGGAACCCATTGAACCCTATTGAACCCCATTGAACCGCATTGAACCCATTGAACACATTTGAACACATTTGAACACCTTTGAATCCCTTTGAACCCCTTTGAACCCCTTGAACCCCTTTGAATCCCTTGAACCCTTTGAACCCCTTGAACCCCTTAACCCGTTTGAACCCAATTGAACCCCTTTGAACCCCTTTGAACCCCGTTGCACCCTTGCACCCCTTTGCACCCCAATGAACCCCATTGAACCCCATTGAACCCCATTGAACCCCATTAAACCCTCATTAAAACTCATTAAACCGCATTGAATTCTGAACCCCATTAAAACCTATCTTAACCCCATTTCTCAATCACTCTCAATCCGTCTCAATCGCTCTCAATCGCCTCTTAATCCGTCTTCAATCCTCTCTCAATCCCTCTTAATCCGTCTTAATCCCTCTTCGTCCGTCTTAATCCGTCTTAATTCCCCTTAATCCTTGTTAATCCTTGTTAATCCTTGTTAATCCGTCTTAATCCGTGTTTAATCTATCTTAATTCGTCTTAATCCGTCTTAATCCGTCTTATTCCCTCTTAATCCGTCTTAATCCCACTTAATCCTCTTAATCCGTCTAATGACCCGTCTTAATCCGTCTTAATCCGTCTTAATCCGTCTTAATCGCTCTTAATCGCCTTAATCCCTGTTAATCCTTGTTAATCCTCTTAATCCCTCTGAATCCGTCTTAATCGTTCTTAATTCTTAATCGCTCTTAATCGCTCTTAATCGCTCTTCACCTAATCCCTCTCGCTCTCTATAGTTCCCTAATCGCTTCCTATTGCTGCCTATCGCTGCCTAATCGCTCTAAACCACCTTTAGACCGCTCTTAATCCGTTTCGAACCGTTTCCCCTGAACCGTTTCGAACCGTTTCTAATCGCTCTTAACCCATTCTAAGCCCTTCTAAGACCTTCTAACGCTCCTTATAACCCCTTCAATCCATTCTCACCGCTTTTAACGCTTGTAACGCTTTTTAACCGCCTTTAACCGCTTACAAACCCCTTTGAACCGTTTGAACCCATTTGAACCCTTTTAACCCTTTATAACCCCTTTGACCCCCTTTGAACCCATTTGAACCCCTTTGAACCCATTCTGAACCTCTTTTAACCGCTTGTAACCACTTTTAACCCCTTGTAACCGCTTCGAACCCCTTTGAACCCCTTTGAACCCCTTTGAACCCCTTTGAACACCCTTTGACCCCCTTAGAACCCATTTGAACCCTTTTGAACCCATTTGAACTCTCTTGAACCCCATTGAACCCCATTGAACCCCTTTGAACACCTTTTGAACCCCTTTGAACCCCTTTTTGAACCCCTTTGAACCCCTTTGAACCCCTTTGAACCCTTTGAACCCGTTTGAACCCCTTTGAACCCCTTTAAACCCATTTGAACCCTTTGCACCCTTTGAACCCCTTTTCAACCCTTTCAACCTCTTTGAACCCTTGAACCCTTTAACCCTTTTGAACCCCTTGAACCCCATTGCACCCTTTGCACCTTTGCACCCCGTTGCACCCCAATGAACCCCATTGAACCCATTGAACCCCATTGAACCCCATTAAACCCCATTAAACCTCATTAAACCCCATTGAACCCCCATTGAACCCCATTAAACCCCATTTCTCAATCGCTCTTAATCGCTCTCAATCGCTCTCAATCGCTTTCAATCCCTTAATCCTCTTAATCCCTCTTACTCCCTCTTAGTCCCTCTTAATCCCTCTTAATCCCTGTTAATCCCTCTTAATCCCTCTTAATCTTAATCTCTTAATCCGTCTTAATCTACCTTAATCTATCTTAATCCGTCTTAATCCTCTAATCCGTCTAAATTGCTGTTAAATCCGTCTTAATCCGTCTTAATCCGTCTTAATCGCTTGATCCGTCTTAATCCGTCTTAATCCGTCTTAATTCGCCTTAATCCGTCTTAATCCGTCTTAATCCGTCTTAATCCGTCTTAATGCGTCTTAATCCGTCTTAATCCGTCTTAATCCCTCTTAATCCCTCTTAATCCGTCTTAACCCGTTTTAATCCGTCTCAATCCGTCTCAATCGCTCTCAATCTCTCAATCGCTCTCAATCGCTCTCAATCCCTCTTAATCCCTCTTTAATCCCTCTTAGTCCCTCTTAGTCCCTCTTAATCCCTCTTAATCCCTCTTAATCCGTCTTAATCCGTCTTAATCCGTCTTAATCTATCTTAATCTCTCTTAATCCGTCTTAATCCGTCTTAATCCGTCTTAATCCGTCTTAATCCATCTTAATCCGTCTTAATCCGTCTCAATCCGTCTTAATCCGTCTTAATCCGTCTTAATTCGTCTTAATCCCTTTAATCCCTCTTAATTCCTCTTAATCCCTCTGAATCCGTCTTAACCGTCTTAATCCGTCTTAATCCGTCTTAATCGCTCTCAATCGCTCTCAATCGCTCTCAATCGCTCTCAATCGCTCTTAGTCCCTCTTAGTTCCTCTTATTCCCCCTGAATCCCTCTTAATCCCTCTTAATCCCTTTTAATCCCTCTTAATCCCTCTTAATCCCTTTTAATCCCTCTTAATCCGTCTTAAACCGTCTTAATCTATCTTAATCCGTCTTAATCCCGTCTTAATCCGTCTTAATCCGTCTTAATCCGTCTTAATACGTCTTAATCCGTCTTAATCCGTCTTAATCCGTCTTAATCCGTCTTAATTCGTCTTAATCCGCCTTAATCCTTCTTTAATCCGTCTTAATCTATCTTAATCCGTCTTAATCCGTCTTAATCCGTCTTAATCCGTCTTAATCCATCTTAATCCGTCTTAACCCGTCTTAATACGTCTTAATCCGTCTTAATCGCTCTTAATCGCTCTTAATCGCTCTTAATCCCTCTGAATCCCTCTGAATCCTTCCGAATCCCTCTTAATCCCTCTTAATCTCTCTTAATACCTCTTAATCCCTCTGACTCGCTCTTAATCGCTCTTAATCGCTCTTAATCGCTCTTAGTCGCTCTTCATCGCTTCCTATCGCTCCCTATAGTTCCCTATCGCTCCCTATCGCTGTCAATCGCTGCCTATCACTGCCAATCGCTCTAGACCGCCTTAGACCGTTGCCTACCGCCCTAGACCGCTTTTAACCGCTTGGAACCGTTTCGAACTGTTTCGAACCGTTTCGAACCGCTTATAACCCCTTACTAACTCCTTCTAACCCCTTCTAACCCCTTCTAACCCCCTTCTAATCCATTCTTACCGCTTTTAACCGCTTGTAACCGCTTTTAACCCCTTGTAAACGCATGTAACCGCTTCGAACCCCTTCGAACCCTTTTGAACGCCTTTTGAAACTCTTCAAACCCTTTTCGAACCCCTTCGAACCCCTTTCAACCCCCTTTCAACCCCTTTGAACCCCTTTCAATCCCTTTCAACCCCTTTTTAATCCCTTTCAACCCCTTTCAACCCCTTTGAACCCCATTGAACCAATTTAAACCCCTTGGAACCGCGTCGAAGCCCTTGAACCCCTTAGAACCCCTTTGAACGCCTTTGAACCCCGTCGAACCCTCTTAATCCATCTTAATCCCTCTTAATCCCTCTCAATCTCTCTTAATCCCTCTTAATCCCTCTGAATTGCTCTTAATCGCTCTTAATCGCTCTTAATCGCTCTTAGTCGTTCTTCATCGCTTCCTATTGCTCCCTATAGTTCCCTATCGCTCCCTATCGCTGCCTATCGCTGCCTATCACTGCCTAGCGCTCTAGACCGCCTTAGACCGTTGCCTACATGCCCTAGACCGCTTTTAACCGCTTGGAACCGTTTCGAACTGTTTCGAACTGTTTCGAACCGCTTATAACCCCTTCTACCCCGTCTAACCCCTTCTAACACCCTATAACCCCTTCTAATCCACTCTTACCGCTTTTAACCGCTTGTAACCGCTTTTAGCCGCTTTTAACCGCTTGTAACCACTTTTTAACCGCTTTTAACCACTGGTAACCGCCTGTAACGGCTTCAAACCCCTTGCACCCTTTTTGAACCCCTTTTGAACCCCTTTGAACCCATTCGAACCCCTTCAAACCCCTTCGAACCCATTCGAAGCCCTTCAAACCCCTTTCAACCCCTTCAACCCCTTTGAACCCCATTTCAATCCTTTTCAACCCCTTTTAATCCCTTCTCAACCCCTTTCAACCCCTTTGAACCCCATTGAACCAATTTAAACCCCATGAACCGCATCGAAGCCCTTTGAACCCCTTTCAACCCCTTCAACCCTTTGAACCCCTTTTAAACCCTTTTCAATCCCTTTCAACCCCATTCAACCCCTTTGAGCCCCTTTGAACCCATTTGAACCCTTTTGAACCCTGAACCCATTGAACCCCATTAGACCCCATTTTAACCCCCTTCCCCATTGAACCCCATTCTGTACCCATTGAACCCCATTGAACCCCATTGAACCCCATTGAACCCCATTGAACCCCATTGAACATTATTGAACCCACCTTTGATTGAACCCCATTGAACCCCCTTGAACCCCATTGAACCCCATTGAACCCATTGAACCCCATTGAACCCATTGAACCCAATTTAACCCCTTCATTGAACCCCATTGAACCCCATTGAACCCCATTGAACCCATTGAACCCCATTGAACCCATTGAACCCCATTGAACCCCATTGAACCCCATTGAACCCCATTGAACCCTATTGAACCCCATTGAACCCATTGAAACCATTGAACAGCATTGAACACCTTTGAACACCTTTGAACACCTTTGAACCCCTTTTGAACCCTTCGAACCCCTTTGAACCCCTTGAACCCCCTTTCAACCCCTTTCAACCCCTTTCAACCCCTTTTCAATCCCTTTTCAACCCCCCCCTTTCAACCCCTTTTGAGCCCCCATTGAACCCCTTTGAACGCCTTTGAACCCCGTCGAACCCCTTTAAACCCCTTCGAACCCCTTCTTTACCCATTGAACCCCATTGAACCCCATTGAACCCCATTGAACCCCATTGAACCCATTGAACCCCATTGAACCCCATTGAACCCCATTGAACCCCATTGAACCTTTGAACATTGAACCCCATTGAACCCCATTGAACCCAAACCCTTTTCATTGAACCCCATTGAACCCATTGAACCCCATTGAACCCATTGAACCCCATTGAACCCCATTGAACCCCATTGAACCCCATTGAACCCCATTGAACCCATTGAACCCATTGAACAGATTTGAACACCTTTGAACCCTTTGAACCCCTTTGAACCCATTTGAACACCATTGAACCCCTTTGAACACCTTTGAACCCCTTTGAACCCTTTTGAACCCCATTGAACCCCATTTGAACCCCTTTGAACCCCGTTGCACCCCTTTGAACCCCTTTGCACCCCAATGAACCCCATTGAACCCCATTGAACCCCATTGAACCCCATTAAACCCCATTAAACCTCATTAAATCGCATTGAACCCCATTGAACCCCATTAAAACCCCATTTAACCCCATTTCTCAATCACTCTCAATCGCTCTCAATCGCTCTCAATCGCTCTCAATCGCTCTCAATCGCTCTCAATCTCTCTCAATCCCTCTTAATCCTCTTAATCCCTTTTAGTCCCTCTTAATCCCTCTTATTCCCTCTTAATCCCTCTTCATCCCTCTTAATCCGTCTTAATCCGTTTTAATCTACCTTAATCTATCTTAATCCGTCTTAATCCCTCTTAATCCGTCTTAATCCGTCTTAATCCGTCTTAATCCGTCTTAATCCGTCATAATCGCTGTTGATCCGTCTTAATCCGTCTTAATCCGTCTTAATCCGTCTTAATCGCGCTTGTCTTTAATCCGTCTTCATCCGTCTTAATCCGTCTTAATTCGCCTTAATCCTTGTTAATCCTTGTTAATCCTTGTTAATCCGTCTTAATCCGTCTTAATCCGTTTTAATCCGTCTTAATTCGTCTTAATCCGTCTTAATCCGTCTTAATCCCTCTTGATCCCTCTTAATCCTCTTAATCCCTCTTAATCCGTCTTGACCCGTCTTAATCCGTCTTAATCCGTCTTAATCGCTCTTAATCGCTCTCAATCCCTCTTAATCCCTCTTAATCCTCTTAATCCCTCTTAATCCCTCTTAATCCCTCTGAATCACTTCTTAATCGCTCTTAATCGCTCTTAATCGCTCTTCACCGCTCCCTATCGCTCCCTATAGTTCCCTATCGCTTCCTATCGCTGCCTATCGCTGCCTATCGCTCTAAACCGCCTTAGACCGCTGCCAACCGCCTAGACCGCTTACAACCGCTTCGAACCGTTTCGAACCGTTTCGAACCGTTTCTAACCGCTTATAACCCATTCTAAGCCCTTCTAAGACCTTCTAACCCCCTTCTAACCCTTCTAATCCATTCTCATCGCTTTTAACCGCTTGTAACCGCTTTTAACCGCTTGTAACCGCTTTGAACCCCTTTGAACCCCTTTGAACCCATTTGAACCCCTTGAACCCCTTTGAACCCCTTTAACCCCTTTGAACTCATTTGAACCATTTTGAACCCCTTTGAACCTCTTTGAAACCCTTTGAACCCTTGGAACCCCGTTGAACCCATTTGAACCCCCTTTGAACCGCTTTGAACCCTTTTGAACCCCTTTGAACACCATTGAACCCCATAGAACCCCATTGAACCCCATTGAACCCCATTGAACTCATTGAACCCCATTGAACCCCTTTGAACACCTTTGAACCCCTTTGAACCTCTAACCCCATTTGAACCCTTTGAACCCCTTTGAACCCTTGAACCTATTTGAACTCCCCTTTCACCCTTTGAACCCCTTTTAACCCTTCAACCTCTTTTTGAATCCCTTTGAACCCTTTTAACCCTTTTTGAACCCGAGTACCCAGCTAAAGGTAGAGAAAAATTCATACCAGCCTTGTGTACTGTATACTCCCCTGGAGTTGAGAAGGCCTTTCATTTTAATGAAGTGGCTTGCCGGGAATAAATGTGCCTGCTATTGTGCAGGGATACAGACTATAAATCCACCTTCATCTTTTTTTATGTTTAAAGTACTGTGACCCTGATGAACTCTATTTCAATTACCCTTGCGTTTAAAAAGCAGGAGAAATTAAAAGTAAAAATGAATAGGGAGGGACGGGGAGAAGAAAGGAAAGAATAAGAAAATAGTGAAATTTGTACTAAACAACATCAAACAAGACAGGAAAACTGTAAAACCATACAACACACTACTGATACAGAACAAAAATGCTATGTCGCACACTATAATTTCAATAATGTGCAAAATACTTTAGCAAGGACAAAATATGACAAACACTTTGTTGAAATTTTCACATTTTTATTACAGCACTAGATACAAATAAAACATATGAATACATGTTCTTACAATGCGATGAATCAACATAATATTGTTTTTTTTTAGCTTTAAAGATGTAATTCAAGTTTATGCATGTCTTTCATTCTCATTGTGATTGTGATGAACATCATCACCTTGTCTTTGACAGACAAGATAGTGATGGTAAAAGTGGTTTGTTCTTGAGTGCACATCAAAATGTGTAAGTATTATTTTTATATCTAAGTATTAATTAATATTATTAACGTGTAAAATTATATTTATTACTAAAAAGTCTTCTTTTGTATATCTTAACATCAGAATGAAATAAGAATTCATTTACCCCCAATTAAAATGTTTCCTTTACACAAAAACATTCTTCAATCAATTAGTAGTAAAACTACAATTTGATTTAAATAAATACACTTGAATAGGCTATTACTAAACACTGTAGAATATTTGGAGTTTTTAAATTTTGATTGGGAATAAACTTTCATTAACTTTCAACAAGGAAAGTATTGCTAGATCAAGTACTATTACTATTATAGTTTTGTACAATCGGTCAAACAACATCACTGACGAGCATTTAACCATTGTGGAAAATCTTCCATTGACTATCTAATCAATCAAGCCACGTCATAAACACACAACGTCCGCCATTTCAAAACTGTTTTGGAATGTAGTAAACATTATTCACATGGTGCATATGCATAAAGTAAATACATCTGATGTTATATTTTGGTGTCATGTTGGGATCAAAAGTAAATTTTAACATGCAATGAATTAAGTCGAGTTGGGTAATTGGATGAGACAATTATTTTGTTTTGTTTTACAACAGCAATGAATTGGCCAATTAAAAAATTAAAAAATAGCACCATTGTTTTTTTTACAGCAGCAATGAATTGGCCAATTGAATCAGAAAAAAGCAATCATTTTACATTAGTTGGCCAACTGAACAAAAATAGCACTTTTTCATTTTACAGCAGCAATGAATTTAGTTTAGTTGGACAATTGAATCGAAAAGAAGCACATTTTCTAATTTTACAACAGCAATGAATTTACATAGTATAGCCAATTAAGGCAGAAAAATAGCACCTTTTTTTTTACAGCAGCAATGAACTTACTTTAGTTGGCCAATTGAATGATTAAAATGGCAACCTTTTTTTTACAGCACCATGGTTAGCATGACAGTAAAGCAATGACTAGTAATGTTGAGAGGATGTAAGCTGAACAACCCAGCTACGGTTTCTGTATTAGACAACAGTCCTGTCTAGATCTGAAGCAAAGCGCGGACGATAAAATGCAGTTGCGTCCTCTTTTTGTCTCGATCATCGGACACATTTTCTCAGGATTTTTCTTTCTTTTTCTTTTCTTTCTTGTTTGTGTAGTTTGCTATGGTGATAATTTTATGGACGCGTAAATTTATTACATCATAATAGAATAAGGAACAAGAAATACTCAGCAACATTTTATTTTAAATTGTATGTAGATTATATATGTGTGTGAGTCTTTATATTTTCGACGAAAGGCATTGTTCCATTTTAGACAAGTTTAACTGCCGTAACTAAGCAATTTACTTTCTATTTCCGCATTAGACAGGTAGAAAACATAGCAATTTATCAAGAGGGGATCGGGGACATTCCGTGGTAGACAGGTTTCCGTTTTAGCAGGTAAGACTGTATATTTATACATTTCAATACATACAAAAAACTTGCAGATTTTATTCGTCATAAACAAACAAAAAAAGAAGAGATTGGCTAATTGGTGAGCAAAGAGAGAATGAGACAAAGGCAGGGAAGAGAGTGTGAGAGACAAGGGGAGAAATAGATAGACAGGACAATAAATAGATAGATTGTAGAGAGAGGAAAATAGGATAATGAGTGATATATTTTTTCACATGTCATGATAGCAACGATATACTTTATGGATTTCATAATTCTTACAAAATCGAACGAAATAGAACAGGATATCAGCACTGACAGCTGTATTAAGGCACACACACATACTCTTTTACGTCTTCTGTTCCTATTATGCCATTTTTTAAAGTGAGAAGATAAAAAAAAGTTTACATTTATCCAACAATTAATTTGACATTCAAAACATACGAGACTAAAAGGGATAGTCAATATATGTTACAATGAATGTGGGCACATTTTTAAAGAACCAACAAGACACGAATCAAAATGGAATGTATATAAGTCTAAATTTGAAAACCTATGTCAATTAAAATCCTTATTTCATGAGCAGCCTTGATTACGGTAAGTCCTGAAAGTCCTGGTGCAGGCTACTGTGTAACAGTTCCAGCCCTGAAACTAAAAGAAATCGAGGAACTGTTAGAGAAACACGTAATAAAATGTCTTTCAGGCAGGATGCGTTTTAAATCCTTTCTTTCTTTTCGCTTTTCAAAATTCTTATTACGTTACCTTAAAACTATAATTACTTACTTGACTCATTTTGCTTTTTAATTTTGAAGAATAACAAGCAAAAGCGGTCAATAGCAAGACCATTAATCTAACATCAACCAATATAACAATTATTGTTGAAATGTTTGATGTGTCTGTCTTGACAAGAATTAATTTCCTTATATTTGAAATGATAAGAAAATAAACATTGCAAAGTGATGCACTATTTATTAGTATTGTAATGTTAATTTGTTCATACAAAACGCTTGATTGAAAACAAAATCAATAATAAAATATTAAATACAATGCAACTACAACCACACACACAAAAAGTGACTAACTGGACAATTTCCTGCATTGTCATTGACACTTCATAGCATAGATGTCGCCCGCTTCTCATTAAAAAAACAAACAAACTACTTTTCATTTCAATGGCGAAATATGACAATAAGTGACAACTCCACTAATAAGGACAGAACAAAAATCAAAAATTTGTTCTGTCTTTATTGTGGAGTTGTCACTTATTGTCATATTTCGCCTTTGACTTTGCTCCACTGTGGCTCCTTCGTATTTTTCATTTCAATGTAAACTTGTGTCTCACTTTGCTACTAAGAATATTTAATATGGCAACTTATCCATCATTCATAGTCTGATAAGAGAATAAATAGAGCAACACATACCAGTAACGCTAACTCAATGTCTCCTGTGCGGTGGTAGGCCCTTCAACATCGTGTTGTAGTTATATGATCTAACTACCACCACAGGGTCACGTTCATTGCAATACTTTAAAGGACAATAATTGATTGTGTGAGCCTTCTTGCCGGTGGCCGCACAAAGTGGGCATTTGTAGCTGCAACAGAAATAGATGACAGTTGGAACCTAAAATTAATCTGATAACTTGGAAGTTATAAATAATGAAGAAAATTGTTTTATAGGAGAAGCGCATGTTATGATAACGTCACGGATTAAGGTGTTTCCGGTCCCTAAAAGAATTCGTCTTTGTTTTATTTCATCTTGCCATCTTGTCGATTTTGTGAGGTTATAAGAAAGTGCAACTTGAATTGTTTTTTCCATCCCTGCTTGATTGAGGTTTTTGTGTGTCACTGTACGTGTGTGTGTGTGTGTGTGTGTGTGTGTGCGTGGGTTTCTTATATGTTCAGAGGGAAAGCTTGTCAGTACGTAGATTCTAAGGTACTTATCCAACAGAAAAAACTATTTCTGATGCTTGGTAGGCTGGACCTCACACCAATTTCCTTTTATTGACCAAAAACTCATGGGTCCTATGTGCACAAATAATCCGATAAATGAACAAATACAGTTAATATTTCAATACAAGCTGTTAATGTACCTAGAAACTTATCCTTTGTAGGGATGAGTGCGCAATAGAAATGTACATTGGTATTATTTTTTTATTATTATTACAACCTGCATATTATAGCAGAAATTCCTGTCTCAGAAGTAACTACAGCATTACTTTAATGTAGATTTTGCATAATATGATGATACACAGCAATAGAAATGAAGGTGAAGGTCTCATGGGATTCTATTAAACATTACTTGGTTACTTTATGAGACTTCTAAAATGAAATTGACCGACAGAGTAAGACCAAATGCCGCAACAAAACAATAACACATCTGGTGGAAACACAACAAATCACATCTGGTCGTGAGACTTACTTTTGAAGGATAGGGCAAGTGACAGAGCCCTTGTCATCTTTACAATTGTGCGATTTGTAGACTTTTCTGTCTTCTTGATTCCTCTTGCAGAAGACACAACTCATATCAGCGGTGCGTGGTTTTTTTCTGGTCAATTGTTTCCGTGCCTGGGGAGGGGTGGGAAAACAAAAATGAAGTCTTGAGCTCAAACCCCATCACTATTGACAGTTTCCGTTGATGAGCATATTATTCTATCATCAGTTGTGTAAAGCCAAATAAGTGATAAATAGATATACATGTAATACCAAACATTTATAGTAGGCACTGCATCGTGAAGAGAAGGTTACATAGTCGCAAATGTTACTACTGTTAAACGGAACACCTCACGATCAGCTCTATACTAAATTCTAGATATTATGTATCCAGGAATTCATGAAATACTTTAACATAAGCCGAGAAATACCATCCAGAGCACTGACAACAGGCGTTGTTTTCACCCTACTGCACTGGAAAGGTTTTGAGATTTTTGATAATCGATGTCAGTGTGTCCGTAGAGTTACTATGCAGTGAAATGAATATTCTATTTGTAATGAAGAAACATCTTGGTGAGATTAAAAAGATGTTCAGTAAATGTATACATCTAGATATAACACACCTATTATTTACACAAACACAAATAGTTTGAACCCAATGGAGTTTTATTTATATTTGTAATCTGTCTCTAAGGTACCATACTACATGATACCATTCCATCCATGTGGAAATGTTAAAAAATAAAAAAACTGTGTCCACAAATAAAAACATGGAAATGAAATATTTAAGACCAATAAATAGATCTAGTTCTAGAAAGAAAGAGAAAGAGAGAGAGAGAGAGAGAGAGAGAGAGAGAGAGAGAGAGAGAGAGAGAGAGAGAGAGAGAGAGAGAGAGAGAGAGAGAGAGAGAGAGAGAGAGACAGAGAGAGAGAGAGAGAGAGAGAGAGAGAGAGAGAGAGAGAGAGAGAGAGAGAGAGAGAGAGAGAGAGAGAGAGAGAGAGAGAGAGAGAGAGAGAGAGAGAGAGAGAGAGAGAGAGAGAGAGAGAGAGAGAGAGAGAGAGAGAGAGAGAGAGAGAGAGAGAGAGAGAGAGAGAGAGAGAGAGAGAGAGAGACACATAGACAGACAGAGAGACAGTCAGGCACAGGGAAATAGACAGAGGGAGATAACTATTCGCATTATAGCCGTGAATTTGTGTCTGTGCCTTCAACACCCACTGCAACCCAAGTCCTCTGCGGCGATATTCTCACATTCTCAGGGTGAATGAATTTAGAAGAAATAACACGATGAAGAACATGTCAAAAATTGAATGGGAATAAATTGTGTTGATTGTCAATAGGAATATGATGTTAATTGGAAGAGGAAGGGGGGGAGATCGTGTGTTTGTTTTATTTTTTGTTGGAAGGGGGGGGGGTGAAATTAAAGCAATAGAAAAAACCATGAACTGGTTCGGAAGAAATTTGACATCAACAGGGGCTGTGAATTCAAACACAGTGTAAGTGTATCTATTCGAATCGAACCAACATCCCATGTAGGAGGTGTATAGAGACGTTGAAGATGAACGTACTATAATACATAAATAAATGTATTCGCACTACAATGAAACAATGGCTTTTGTCGCAGCACTGCAGAATAACCATTATAAGCTAGGTGTGGACATTATCTAAATACACATTCTAGATCTAGATCTATAAAATCTAGATATAGATTAGATCATAAATATAATTATTCTCTCTATATATCAATCTTTATCTACAGCTGTATATAAATAAAGCTTTTTTTAAAAATCACTAAAATAAGGATTCCATCTTCGTTATAAAAATGGATTTAGATATCCAGTCCGTATCGCCGCACAAGTGCAGGCTCACCGACTGTACATGATTTATCCCCTAGCAGATCATTTCAATCAAAGTCCTTAACTGCCGGGGGAGCATACAATACACAAATCTCTTAGGCTTTCTGTACTAACACTCTGACACTATATTTCTCTATCTACAGCTGGATACTCATTCACAGAATCAAGTACCTTTCCTAAGAGTACAAAGTTGTGAAAAATCCACCTGCGCCAGCCATGGGGCTTGAACCAGTGTCGTCGTGATTCCCGCCTCACAATCCTACTGGTCAGCTACAACGCCTTATGTTATATTCCGTAATTCCGCACTAATTGTTTTACAAGATTCTAGAGCTAGAATCTAGATCTACTCTAGTAAATGACAAAAATAAAAATAATAAAAAGCAGGTTCGAAATTTTGATATCTGGAGAAGAAAAGGAATAATTTAATGGGCTAAAATCTATAGATTCTACCCGAAGTCATTCACATAATTATCTCCTACCTCTGCATTGAGTATGGCGAGCTTTTCCTCTTCACGAACACTAATTTTCGCGTAAGCGTTTGGATTTCTCATCTTGATCATTAAATAATCCAGACCATCCAGTTCGGATGTAACTCCGTTGTTCTCAAAGTCTTTCCGAATGTCAGATGATCTCTCATAATCCATGGTAATAGAAATATATGCACCGAAATGTAAACTCTTCTGACTGAACAAATTTGACCACTTTCAAGCTCTGGATCTCAGAAACTGAAAATGAAATTAACTAGATCTACATCTGCTTTTATAGGTGAGTGAGTAATTGTAATAAGGCTATCACCAATCAACAATGCCTCTTGTCCGGTCAGCGGTTTCAACGGTGATTGTGTTCGATTCCGCCCACAACCACACCTCCAAAATCGTGTGTCCGTCAGTCATTTATTTGGAACCAGCCATGAGCCTCATTACGTCTCGTTACAGACTTGAAGTGAAATTGTCGCCAATGACATAAGTAGCTAAGGTGGACGGAGTGGGGAGACCGAGTAAGGAGTAAGGAGGGGTGGGGGGTATGGAGGAGGTGAAAAAATATATAACAATGGTAGACAAACTGGCGACTCGTTGCTGTACGGTGTTGGGAGAGGCGGGAAACAATAAATGACACAGTGCACATAATGTACTTTCGAAAAGCAGGGAAGACTAGTATGCGTAACTTTAAAATCAACAAAAATTAAATCCGAAATCAGGTGAAATCTTAGACTATTGAAATTTTCTGAATCTGAGGCAGCCAATGAAATTGATGGGCAATGATGATTCTAATTCTAGCAACAAAACTAAATTTAAATGTAGTCATACACAGAAAT
>JAXRKP010003098.1:0-20000 GCA_037039925.1 Doris montereyensis | reverse complement strand
GTGAGTGGTACGTGTGAGTGTAAATGTGTCATCATGTTTGGGTGCTGGTGAGTGGTACGTGTGAGTGTAAATGTGTCATCATGTTTGGGTGCTGGTGAGTGGTACGTGTGCGTGTAATAAATGTGTCATCATGTTTGGGTGCTGGTGAGTTGTACGTGTGAGTGTAAATGTGTCATCATGTTTGGGTGCTGGTGAGTGGTACGTGTGAGTGTAAATGTGTCATCATGTTTGGGTGCTGGTGAGTGGTACGTGTGCGTGTAAATGTGTCATCATGTTTGGGTGCTGGTGAGGGGTACGTGTGAGTGTAGTAAATGTGTCATCATGTTTGGGTGCTGGTGAGTGGTACGTGTGAGTGTAAATGTGTCATCATGTTTGGGTGCTGGTGAGTGGTACGTGTGCGTGTAACTAAATGTGTCATCATGTTTGGGTGCTGGTGAGTGGTACGTGTGCGTGTAAATGTGTCATCATGTTTGGGTGCTGGTGAGTGGTACGTGTGAGTGTAAATGTGTCATCATGTTTGGGTGCTGGTGAGTGCTACGTGAGTGTAAATGTGTCATGTTTGGGTGCTGGTGAGTGGCACGGTGCGTGTAACTAAATGTGTCATCATGTTTGGGTGCTGGTGAGTTGTACGTGTGAGTGTAAATGTGTCATCATGTTTGGGTGCTGGTGAGTTGTACGTGTGAGTGTAAATGTGTCATCATGTTTGGGTGCTGGTGAGTGGTACGTGAGTGTAAATGTGTCATCATGTTTGGGTGCTGGTGAGTGGGTACGTGAGTGTAGTAAAATGTGTCATCATGTTTGGGTGCTGGTGAGTGGTACGTGTGAGTGTAATTATGTGTCATGTTTGGGTGTTGGTGAGTGGTACGTGTGTTTGTAAATAAACGTGTCATCATGTTTGGGTGCTGGTGAGTGGTACGTGCGTGTAACTGGTGAAATGTGTCATCATGTTTGGGTGTTATGAGTGGTACGTGTGAGTGTAAATGTGTCATCATTTTGGGTGCTGATGAGTGGTAGTGGTGTCATCATGTTTGGGTGCTGAGTTGTAAAATGTGTCATCATGTTTGGGTGCTGATGAGTGGTATGTGTGTGTGTAAATGTGTCATCATGTTTGGGTGCTGATGAGTGGTACGTGTGGTGTAATTGTAAATGTGTCATCATGTTTGGGTGCTGATGACTGGTATGTGCGTGTAATTGTAAATGTGTCATCATGTTTGGGTGCTGGTGAGTGGTACGTGTGCGTGTAAATGTGTCATCATGTTTGGGTGCTGGTGAGTGGTACGTGTGTGTGTAAATGTGTCATCATGTTTGGGTGCTGATGAGTGGTACGTGTGCGTGTAATTGTAAATGTGTCATCATGTTTGGGTGCTGATGACTGGTATGTGTGCGTGTAATTGTAAATGTGTCACCATGTTTGGGTGCTGGTGAGTGGTACGTGTGCGTGTAAATGTGTCATCATGTTTGGGTGCTGGTGAGTGGTAGGTGTGAGTGTAAATGTGTCATCATGTTTGGGTGCTGGTGAGTGGCAGGTGTGAGTGTAAATGTGTCATCATGTTTGGGTGCTGGTGAGTGGTACGTGTGCGTGTAAATGTGTCATCATGTTTGGGTGCTGGTGAGTGGTACGTGTGCGTGTAAATGTGTCATCATGTTTGGGTGCTTTTGTGAGTGGCAAAATGTGTCATCATGTTTGGGTGCTGGTGAGTGGTTTGGGTGCTGGTGAGTGGTATGTGTGCGTGTAAATGTGTCATCATGTTTGGGTGCTGATGAGTGGTACGTGTGCGTAATTAAATGTGTCATCATGTTTGGGTGCTGATGAGTGAGTTGCGTAAATGTGTCACCATGTTTGGGTGCTGATGAGTGGTATGTGTGTGTGTAAATGTGTCATCATGTTTGGGTGCTGGTGAGTGGTACGTGTGAGTGTAAATGTGTCATCATGTTTGGGTGCTGGATGAGTGGTACGTGTGAATTGTAAATGTGTCATCATGTTTGGGTGCTGGTGAGTGGTACGTGTGAGTGCAAATGTGTCATCATGTTTGGGTGCTGGTG
Organism: Doris montereyensis; assembly: GCA_037039925.1. NCBI lineage: Eukaryota > Metazoa > Mollusca > Gastropoda > Nudibranchia > Dorididae > Doris > Doris montereyensis. The sequence continues at coordinate 17,957 of JAXRKP010003098.1, read as the reverse complement.
AGTGGTACGTGAGTGTAAATGTGTCATCATGTTTGGGTGCTGATGGTATGTGTGCGTGTAATTGTAAATGTGTCATCATGCGTGAGTGGTACGTGTAAATGTGTCATCATGTTTGGGTGCTGGTGAGTGGTACGTGTGCGTGTAAATGTCATCATGTTTGGGTGCTGGTGAGTGGTACGTGTGCGTGTAAATGTCATCATGTTTGGGTGCTGGTGAGTGGTACATGGGAGTGTAAATGTGTCATCATGTTTGGGTGCTGATGAGTGGTACGTGTGAGTGTGCGTGTAATTGTAAATGTGTCATCATGTTTGGGTGCTGATGACTGGTATGTGCGTGTAATTGTAAATGTGTCATCATGTTTGGGTGCTGGTGAGTGGTACGTGTGCGTGTAAATGTGTCATCATGTTTGGGTGCTGAGTGGTAGTGGCGTGTAAATGTGTCATCATGTTTGGGTACAGAGTGGTATGCGTGTAAATGTGTCATCATGTTTGGGTGCTGGTGAGTGGCACGCGTGAGTGTAAATGTGTCATCATGTTTGGGTGCTGGTGAGGGGCAATGTGTGTGAAATGTGTCATCGTGTTTGGGTGCTGGTGAGTGGTACGTGAGTGTAAATGTGTCATCATGTTTGGGTGCTGGTGAGTGGTACTGTGTAAATGTGTCATCATGTTTGGGTGCTGGTGAGTGGTATGTGTGCGTAATTGTAAATGTGTCATCATGTTTGGGGTGCTGGTGAGTGGCACGTGCAAGTAAATGTGTCATCATGTTTGAGTGTTGGTGGGTGGTACGTGTGCGTGGTAAATGTGTCATCATGTTTGGGTGCTGGTGTGAGTGGTATGTGTGTGTAATTGTAAATGTGTCATCATGTTTGGGTGCTGGTGAGTGGTACGTGTGCGTGTAAATGTGTCATCATGTTTGGGTGCTGGTGAGTGATACGTGTGCGTGTAAATGTGTCATCATGTTTGAGTGCTGGTGGGTGGTATGTGTGCGTGTAATTGTAAATGTGTCATCATGTTTGGGTGCTGGTGAGTGGTACATGGGAGTGTAAATGTGTCATCATGTTTGGTGTGTTGGTGAGTGGTACGTGGTGCGTGTAAATGTGTCATCATGTTTGGGTGCTGATGAGTGGTACGCGTTTATGTAAATGTGTCATCATGTTTGGGTGCTGGTGAGTGGTACGTGTGCGTAAATGTGTCATCATGTTTGGGTGCTGGTGAGTTGTATGTGTGCGTGTAATTGTAAATGTGTCATCATGTTTGGGTGCTGGTGAGTGGTACGTGTGCGTGTAAATGTGTCATCATGTTTGGGTGCTGGTGAGTGGTACGTGTGCGTGTAAATGTGTCATCATGTTTGGGTGCTGGTGAGTGGTATGTGTGCGTGTAATTGTAAATGTGTCATCATGTTTGGGTGCTGGTGAGTGGTACGTGTGCGTGTAAATGTGTCATCATGTTTGGGTGCTGGTGAGTGGTACGTGCGTGTAAATGTGTCATCATGTTTGAGTGCTGGTGGGTGGTATGTGTGCGTGTAATTGTAAATGTGTCATCATGTTTGGGTGCTGGTGAGTGGTACATGTGAGTGTAAATGTGTCATCATGTTTGGGTGCTGGTGAGTGGTACGTGTGAGTGTAAATGTGTTTCATCATGTTTGGGTGCTGATGAGTGGTACGCGTGCGTGTAAATGTGTCATCATGTTTGGGTGCTGGTGAGTGGTACGCAGCGTGTAAATGTGTCATCATGTTTGGGTGCTGGTGAGTGGTACGTGGTGTGTAAATGTGTCATCATGTTTGGGTTCTGATGAGTGGTACGCAGCGTAAATGTGTCATCATGTTTGGGTGCTGATGAGTGGTACGTGTTCGTGTAAATGTGTCATCATGTTTGGGTGCTGGTGAGTGGTATGTGTGCGTGTAAATGTGTCATCATGTTTCGGTGCTGATGAGTTGTACGCGTGCATGTAAATGTGTCATCATGTTTGGGTGCTGATGAGTGTGTATGTGTGTAAATGTGTCATCATGTTTGGGTGCTGATGAGTGGTACGTGTGCGTAATTGTAAATGTGTCATCATGTTTGGGTGCTGATGACTGGTATGTGCGTGTAATTGTAAATGTGTCATCATGTTTGGGTGCTGGTGAGTGGTACGTGTGCGTGTAAATGTGTCATCATGTTTGGGTGCTGGTGAGTGGCACGTGTGTGTGTAAATGTGTCATCATGTTTTGGTGCTGATGAGTGGTACGTGTGCGTGTAATTGTAAATGTGTCATCATGTTTGGGTGCTGATGACTGGTATGTGTGCGTGTAATTGTAAATGTGTCACCATGTTTTGGGTGCTGGTGAGTGGTACGTGTGCGTGTAAATGTGTCATCATGTGTGGGTGCTGGTGAGTGGTAGGTGTGAGTGTAAATGTGTCATCATGTTTGGGTGCTGGTGAGTGGCAGGTGTGAGTGTAAATGTGTCATCATGTTTGGGTGCTGGTGAGTGGTACGTGTGCGTGTAAATGTGTCATCATGTTTGGGTGCTGGTGAGTGGCATGTGTGCGTGTAAATGTGTCATCATGTTTGGGTGCTGAGTGGTATGTGTGCGTGTAAATGTGTCATCATGTTTGGGTGCTGGGTGAGTTGTATGTGTGTAAATGTGTCATCATGTTTGGGTGCTGATGAGTGGTACGTGCGTGTAATTGTAAATGTGTCATCATGTTTGGGTGCTGATGACTGGTATGTGTGCGTGTAATTGTAAATGTGTCATCATGTTTGGGTGCTGGTGAGTGGTACGTGTGCGTGTAAATGTGTCATCATGTTTGGGTGCTGATGAGTGGTACGTGTGCGTGTAAATGTGTCATCATGTTTGGGTGCTGGTGAGTGGTATGTGTGCGTGTAAATGTGTCATCATGTTTGGGTGCTGGTGAGTGGTACGTGAGTGTAAATGTGTCATCATGTTTGGGTGCTGGTGAGGGGTACGTGGTGTGTAAATGTGTCATCGTGTTTGGGTGCTGGTGAGTGGTATTGAGTGTAAATGTGTCATCATGTTTGGGTGCTGGTGAGTGGTACGTGTGCGTGTAAATGTGTCATCATGTTTGGGTGCTGGTGAGTGGTATGTGTGTGTAATTGTAAATGTGTCATCATGTTTGGGTGCTGATGAGTGGTACGTGTGCGTGTAAATGTGTCATCATGTTTGGGTGCTGGTGAGTCGTACGTGTGCGTAAATGTGTCATCATGTTTGGGTGCTGATGAGTTGTACGTGCGAGTGTAAATGTGTCATCATGTTTGGGTGCTGGTGAGTGGTACGTGTGAGTGTAAATGTGTCATCATGTTTGGGTGGTGAGTGAGTGGTATGTGTGCGTGTAATTGTAAATGTGTCATCATGTTTGGGTGCTGGTGAGTGGTGGAGAGTGTAAATGTGTCATCATGTTTGGATGCTGTGAGGGTAAAATGTGTCATCATGTTTGGGTGCTGATGAGTGGTAGCGGTAAATGTGTCATCATGTTTAAGAGCAGAGTGGTGTATTGTAAATGTGTCATCATGTTTGGATGCTGGTGAGTTGTACGTGTGCTGTGTAAATGTGTCATCATGTTTGGGTGCTGGTGATGAGTGTGCGTAAATGTGTCATCATGTTTGGGTGTCATCATGTTTGGGTGCTGGTGAGGCAGCAATGGTAAATGTCATCGTGTAAATGTGTCATCATGTTTGGGTGCTGGTGAGTGGTATGTGTGCGTGTAATTGTAAATGTGTCATCATGTTTGGGTGCTGGTGAGTGGTACGTGTGCGTGTAAATGTGTCATCATGTTTGGGTGCTGATGAGTGGTATCAAATGTGTCATCATGTTTGAGTGCTGGTGAGTGGTATGTGTGCGTGTAATTGTAAATGTGTCATCATGTTTGGGTGCTGGTGAGTGGTATGTGAGTGTAAATGTGTCATCATGTTTGGGTAATTGAGTGTAAATGTCATCATGTTTGGGTGCTGGTGAGTGGCACGTTTGGGTGCTGCGTGTAAATGTGTCATCATGTTTGGGTGCTGGTGAGTGGCATGCGTGTAAATGTGTCATCATGTTTGGGTGCTGGTGAGTGGTATGTGTGCGTAATTGTGTCATCATGTTTGGGTGCTGGTGAGTGGTACGTGTGCGTGTAAATGTGTCATCATGTTTGGGTGCTGATGAGTGGTACGTGTGTGTGTAAATGTGTCATCATGTTTGAGTGCTGGTGAGTGGTATGTGTGAGTGTAAATGTGTCATCATGTTTGGGTGCTGGTGAGTGGTACATGTGAGTGTAAATGTGTCATCATGTTTGGGTGCTGGTGAGTGGTACGTGTGAGTGTAAATGTGTCATCATGTTTGGGTGCTGGATGAGTGATACGCGTGCGTGTAAATGTGTCATCATGTTTGAGTGCTGGTGGGTGGCATGTGTGCTGTAATTGTAAATGTGTCATCATGTTTGGGTGCTGGTGAGTGGTACATGAGTGTAAATGTGTCATCATGTTTGGGTGCTGATGAGTGGTAAGTGCGTAAATGTGTCATCATGTTTGGGTGCTGATGAGTGGTACGCGTTTTATGTAAATGTGTCATCATGTTTGGGTGCTGGTGAGTGGTACGTGTGCGTGTAAATGTGTCATCATGTTTGGGTGCTGGTGAGTTGTAAATGTGCTCAATTGTAAATGTGTCATCATGTTTGGGTGCTGGTGAGTGGTACGTGTGCGTGTAAATGTGTCATCATGTTTGGGTGCTGGTGAGTGGTACGTGTGTGTAAATGTGTCATCATGTTTGGGTGCTGGTGAGTGGCAAAAGTGTGTAATTGTAAATGTGTCATCATGTTTGGTATGCTGGTGAGTGGTACGTTGTAAATGTGTCATCATGTTTGGGTGCTGGTGAGTGGTACGTGTGAGTGTAAATGTGTCATCATGTTTGGGTGCTGGTGGGTGGTATGTGTGTGCGTGTAATTGTAAATGTGTCGTGTGCTTGCAATTAAACATATCATCATGTTTGGGTGCTGGTGAGTGGTACGTGTGAGTGTAAATGTGTCATCATGTTTGGGTGCTGATGAGTGGTACACGTGCGTGTAAATGTGTCATCATGTTTGGGTGCTGGTGAGGGTATGCGTGTGTAAATGTGTCATCATGTTTGGGTGCTGGTGAGTGGTACGTGTGCGTGTAAATGTGTCATCATGTTTGGGTGCTGGGTGAGTGGTATGCGTGTGTAAATGTGTCATCATGTTTGGGTGCTGGTGAGTGGTATGTGTGCGTGTAAATGTGTCATCATGTTTCGGTGCTGATGAGTTGTACGCGTGCATGTAAATGTGTCATCATGTTTGGGTGCTGATGAGTGGTATGTGTGTGTGTAAATGTGTCATCATGTTTGGGTGCTGATGAGTGGTACGTGTGCGTGTAATTGTAAATGTGTCATCATGTTTGGGTGCTGATGACTGGTATGTGCGTGTAATTGTAAATGTGTCATCATGTTTGGGTGCTGGTGAGTGGTACGTGTGCGTGTAAATGTGTCATCATGTTTGGGTGCTGGTGAGTGGTACGTGTGTGTGTAAATGTGTCATCATGTTTGGGTGCTGATGAGTGGTACGTGTGCGTGTAATTGTAAATGTGTCATCATGTTTGGGTGCTGATGACTGGTATGTGTGCGTGTAATTGTAAATGTGTCACCATGTTTGGGTGCTGGTGAGTGGTACGTGTGCGTGTAAATGTGTCATCATGTGTGGGTGCTGGTGAGTGGTAGGTGTGAGTGTAAATGTGTCATCATGTTTGGGTGCTGGTGAGTGGCAGGTGTGAGTGTAAATGTGTCATCATGTTTGGGTGCTGGTGAGTGGTACGTGTGCGTGTAAATGTGTCATCATGTTTGGGTGCTGGTGAGTGGTACGTGTGCGTGTAAATGTGTCATCATGTTTGGGTGCTGGTGAGTGGTATGTGTGCGTGTAAATGTGTCATCATGTTTGGGTGCTGGTGAGTTGTACGTGGGCGTGTAAATGTGTCATCATGTTTGGGTGCTGGTGAGTGGTATGTGTGCGTGTAAATGTGTCATCATGTTTGGGTGCTGATGAGTGGTACGTGTGCGTGTAATTGTAAATGTGTCATCATGTTTGGGTGCTGATGACTGGTATGTGTGCGTGTAATTGTAAATGTGTCATCATGTTTGGGTGCTGGTGAGTGGTACGTGTGCGTGTAAATGTGTCATCATGTTTGGGTGCTGATGAGTGGTACGTGTGCGTGTAAATGTGTCATCATGTTTGGGTGCTGGTGAGTGGTATGTGTGCGTGTAAATGTGTCATCATGTTTGGGTGCTGGTGAGTGGTACGTGTGAGTGTAAATGTGTCATCATGTTTGGGTGCTGGTGAGGGGTACGTGTGTGTGTAAATGTGTCATCGTGTTTGGGTGCTGGTGAGTGGTACGTGTGAGTGTAAATGTGTCATCATGTTTGGGTGCTGGTGAGTGGTACGTGTGCGTGTAAATGTGTCATCATGTTTGGGTGCTGGTGAGTGGTATGTGTGCGTGTAATTGTAAATGTGTCATCATGTTTGGGTGCTGGTGAGTGGTACGTGTGCGTGTAAATGTGTCATCATGTTTGGGTGCTGGTGAGTCGTACGTGTGCGTGTAAATGTGTCATCATGTTTGGGTGCTGATGAGTTGTACGTGCGAGTGTAAATGTGTCATCATGTTTGGGTGCTGGTGAGTGGTACGTGTGAGTGTAAATGTGTCATCATGTTTGGGTGCTGGTGAGTGGTATGTGTGCGTGTAATTGTAAATGTGTCATCATGTTTGGGTGCTGGTGAGTGGTACGTGTGCGTGTAAATGTGTCATCATGTTTGGGTGCTGGTGAGTGGTATGTGTGCGTGTAATTGTAAATGTGTCATCATGTTTGGATGCTGGTGAGGGGTACGTGTGCGTGTAAATGTGTCATCATGTTTGGGTGCTGATGAGTGGTAAGTGTGCGTGTAAATGTGTCATCATGTTTGGGTGCTGGTGAGTGGTACGTGTGCGTGTAAATGTGTCATCATGTTTGGGTGCTGGTGAGTGGTATGTGTGCGTGTAAATGTGTCATCATGTTTGGGTGCTGGTGAGTGGTACGTGTGCGTGTAAATGTGTCATCATGTTTGGGTGCTGGTGAGTGGTATGTGTGCGTGTAATTGTAAATGTGTCATCATGTTTGGGTGCTGGTGAGTGGTATGTGTGCGTGTAATTGTAAATGTGTCATCATGTTTGGGTGCTGGTGAGTGGTACGTGCGTGTAAATGTGTCATCATGTGTAAGTTATGTGAGTGGTAGGTGAGTGAGTGTAAATGTGTCATCATGTTTGGGTGCTGGTGAGTGGCAGGTGAGTGTAAATGTGTCATCATGTTTGTGTGCTGGTGGAGTTGAGTGTAAATGTGTCATCATGTTTGGGTGCTGGTGAGTGGTGATATTGCGTGTAAATGTGTCATCATGTTTGGGTGCTGCGAGTGGTATGTGTGCGTGTAATTGTATGTGTCATCATGTTTGGGTGCTGATGAGTGGCATCATGTTTGGGTGCGTGTATATGTGTAAATGTGTCATCATGTTTGAGTGCTGGTGGCGGTATGCGTGCGTGTAAATGTGTCATCATGTTTCGGTGCTGGATGACGTGTGAGTGTAAATGTGTCATCATGTTTGGGTGCTGGTGATGGTAAATTGTGTCATCATGTTTGGTGCTGATGAGTGGTATGTGCGTGTGTGTCATCATGTTTGTCATGGTATGTGTGCATGTAATTGTAATATGTATATGTTTGGATGCTGATGAGTGGCAAAATGTGCGTGTAATTGTAAATGTGTCATCATGTTTGGTGCTGATGACTTGGTATGCGTGTAATTGTAAATGTCATCATGTTTAGGTGCTGGTGAGCGGTACGCAAATGTGTCATCATGTTTGGGTGCTGGTAAATGTACATGTGCAAATGTGTCATCATGTTTGGGTGCTGGTGAGTGGTACGATATGTGTAATAAATGTGTCATCATGTTTGAGTGCTGATGAGTGGTATGTGCGTAATTGTAAATGTGTCATCATGTTTGGGTGCTGATGACTGGTATGTGTGCGTGTAATTGTAATGTGTCATCATGTTTGGAGGTGCTGGCGATGAGTGGTACGTGTGGTTAAATATGTCATCATGTTTGGGTGCAGAGTGAGTACGTGAGTGTAAATGTCATGTATGTTTGGGTGCTGGTGAGTGGTACAGGTGAGTGTAAATGTGTCATCATGTTTGTGTGCTGGTGAGTGGTACGTGTGCGTGTAATGTCATCATGTTTGGGTGCTGGTGAGTGGTACGTGTGCGTGTAAATGTGTCATCATGTTTGGGTGCTGGTGAGTGGTATGTGTGCGTGTAAATGTGTCATCATGTTTGGGTGCTGGTGAGTTGTACGTGTTCGTAAATGTGTCATCATGTTTGGGTGCTGGTGAGTGGTATGTGTGCGTGTAAATGTGTCATCATGTTTGGGTGCTGATGAGTGGTACGTGTGCGTGTAATTGTAAATGTGTCATCATGTTTGGTGCTGATGACTGGTATGTGTGCGTGTAATTGTAAATGTGTCATCATGTTTGGGTGCTGGTGAGTGGTACGTGTGCGTGTAAATGTGTCATCATGTTTGGGTGCTGATGAGTGGTACGTGTGCGTGTAAATGTGTCATCATGTTTGGGTGCTGGTGAGTGGTATGTGTGCGTGTAAATGTGTCATCATGTTTGGGTGCTGGTGAGTGGTACGTGTGAGTGTAAATGTGTCATCATTTTTGGGTGCTGGTGAGGGGTACGTGTGTGTGTAAATGTGTCATCGTGTTTGGGTGCTGGTGAGTGGTACGTGTGAGTGTAAATGTGTCATCATGTTTGGGTGCTGGTGAGTGGTACGTGTGCGTGTAAATGTGTCATCATGTTTGGGTGCTGGTGAGTGGTATGTGTGCGTGTAATTGTAAATGTGTCATCATGTTTGGGTGCTGGTGAGTGGTACGTGTGCGTGTAAATGTGTCATCATGTTTGGGTGCTGGTGAGTCGTACGTGTTGTAATGCAAAGGGAGTGTTGCAAATGTGTCATCATGCTTGGGTGCTGGTGAGTGGTACGTGTGAGTGGGAATAAAGCATCAAATGGTGCTGGTGAGTGGTATGTAAAGGTGTAATTGTAAATGTGTCATCATGTTTGGTGCTGGTGAGTGGTACGTGTGCGTGTAAATGTGTCATCATGTTTGGGTGCTGGAAGAGGTGGTATGTGTGCGTGTAATTGTAAATGTGTCATCATGTTTGGATGCTGGTGAGGGGTACGTGCGTGTAAATGTGTCATCATGTTTGGGTGCTGATGAGTGGTAAGTGTGCGTGTAAATGTGTCATCATGTTTGGGTGCTGGTGAGTGGTACGTGTGCGTGTAAATGTGTCATCATGTTTGGGTGCTGGTGAGTGGTATGTGCGTGTAAATGTGTCATCATGTTTGGGTGCTGGTGAGTGGTACGTGTGCGTGTAAATGTGTCATCATGCTTGGGCGCGGTGAGTGGTATGTGTGCGTGTAATTGTAAATGTGTCATCATGTTTGGGTGAAGCGATTCACGTGTCAAACCCTACCCTACATGTAGTAGTAGTTGTAGTTAGGACAACTCTCACTGTGGTATTTCCTGTCCTAAAGCGGCCCACACGATCAATTAATTGCGCATTTAATTGTCAATTCCCTGAATTGACAATTAAATTGACCGTAGTAGGGGCGAAATTGATGACTTGCACAATTGTATTGAGTGAATCAAACTCTGCTTGATATTATTTTATTGCGCAAATTCTATTTGATTGCACAATTAATGATGGGCTTCCAGGTTTCAATCACAATTTTGCGATGGTCTGTGGCGCAATAGCACTGATAAACTTCAGATCCTCAAATGTATTTCCTATGGCCAGGTAGCGCAGTGTATTTGATAAAACGCTCCGTAGGAGAGATGGGCTGACGCATATTTGTAGTTTGCTTTCCAATCAGGGGCTCGACCATTTGCAAGAGCTCATTGTAGGACCAACATCCATGCGCAGAAAGTTTTTTTTTAATCACTTGGCTCATTATGGCTCAGTTCACGTAGTAATTTGGTGTGCCCAAACGTTGAACGACTGCAGAAACCATTCTTTTGACCATTTTGCACGTTTCCTTCTTTGAAACATCGGTTTCATCTTCTACGGCAAGAGCGACTGCCACGGCGATTGCTGTGTCAAAATCCCCCATCCTTTCTCAACGGATCGCGAGACCACAATGAGCCTGGTCTGCGCAATTAAAGAGCTGTCAATTTATTGAGCTGTGTGTGGGCAACATAAAAATTGTCAATTATATTGAGTCAATTATATTGAGCTGTGTGGGCAACATACAAATTTGTCAATTACATGTATATTGTGCAACCAGAATTGCGCAATATAATTGATCGTGTATGGGCCGCATCAGAGCTGTAAGTGTAAGTGTAACTGTCACTCATGTTACCGATAGTAACAGTAACGTGAGTTATTATAGTAAATAAAATGCCACGTGGATGGATGGAGTGGATAGCTCAGTAAGTACGGCACTCAGCTACCAAGCCAAAGGTCGTGGACTCAAATCCCGGCCATGCAGGCTTGAATTTGAAATCCCTTTTTTTGGTTTGTTTCCTCTACTCCTTTATTCTGTGGTAAGCGGGATGAAATGAGTGCCTAGTCTTATCGGAGACGGACGATAATCTAGGAGGTCCCATATGCCTTTGCGCATGTACAACTACAAGAACCCTCGATGGTTGGAAATCGAAAAAAAAGCCGCCACCATGGCAAAATTTGATTCCTACCCAAAAGGCCTATTTAGAAATGACCCTACGACCTCTTGCACCTCACACACTTATTGACTAATTCAGTACTCTGAATACTATGTCGAAGTTCAAAGAGCCAAAGGTCACAGGGAAAGGAAGTGTGGCTGGGCATGCATACTTTCCTCAGAATGAAATTAGCCCAGGCGTAGCAGTCAGAGCAACTCTTACGTTACACTACAGGATCGTCAACATTGTCGTATAAGGCCATACTATGTACGTATGTATGAATGTATGTATGTATGTATACATGTATATAACTATATGTCTGCTGACTAATGTATGGAGACTCAAGAAATGTGGATCATATCGGTGTGTCTAGGCGCAACAGGATAGAGCTGGTGAATTGTATTTTTATTTCCTAGGGTGGAGAAAAGGACCACTAGATGTAACAATATGAATAGTAATAATTCATTTGCCAAGTACACCAATTCGTCTACATGCCCCAAGGGACTGAGAATATACTTGCTATTATACTTTGTACTACCACTAAACAAAACGTCTAAGTATAAAGTATAAAGTATACGTACGTTTGTTTTATTGTCATTGTCATTGTTTCGTTTTTGTTGTGTGCTTTTGTTAGGGATGCGAACAAGCGATTGGGAAGAGGTTTTTACTTTTTTCTCATCTATTTTGTTTATGTATTTATTTATTTATTTATAAATATACTAATTTCTCTGTTTATTTTCATGTGCAGGAACTTATTTTCTTATTTTAAGATTAAGATTGTGTCTTTGACCGAACGATCACATTTAATTGATTCATGTCAATATTCTTTTTCTTTTTTTTCTTTTTTCTTTTTTTTTGGTGGGTGGGGGGCATTCCTTACAGACTAAAAATTATTTTACCAATAACATCCGCCGATAGCTCCAATTACAGGCTCCACACCCCCTCCCCCCTTCCCCTACGCTGATACCCTTCCATACAATACATACCTACATACAGATACCTACCTACATACAGACTCGCTCACATGTGGACACAAACACTTTCAACAGTCCATTGACAGACATACGACGCACGTAGTTAACTACACGTATAATAAAAACAAAACTCAATTCAGACAAACACGTTCTGCTCAAAACACATCAGCATGTCATAAAAAGAAATATTAAACTAATATGGAGATTAACTACACACATCAGCATGTCATAAAAAGAAATATAAAATAATATGGAGATTAACAACACACACAAGCATACCATAAAAAGAAATATAAAAAAGATATAGAGATTAACAACACACACACCAGCATACCGTCAGAATTATTATTATTTATAGAGATTAACAACACACACCAGCATACCGTCAGAATTATTATTATTTTTAGAGATTAACAACACACACACCAGCATACCGTCAAAATTATTATTATTTTTAGAGATTAACAACACACACACCAGCATACCGTCAAAATTATTATTATTTATAGAGATTAACAACACACACACCAGCATACCGTCAAAATTATTATTAATTTTAGAGATTAACAACACACACACCAGCATATCGTCCTAAAAAAATATAGAGATTAACAACACACACCAACATACCATTAAAAGAAATATAAAAAAGATATAGAGATTAATAAAACACAACAGCATACCATCAAAAGATATATAAAAAAGATATAGAGATTAACAACATACACCAGCATACCGTCAAAAGCAATCTAATAAAATATAATCTACGGCTATTTGCAAATTGTTTTTGAAAATATCTTTTTCTGTTTCTATGGCATCACCGTTTGATCCGTAAGCTATTGATATTAATAAAAATTTAATTTCTCTTCCTTTTGGTTTAATGTTTACCTGGAATAGCCGAGGGCGTATAAGTTTCCAACGGTCCAGTAGCTTTGCATGCCTTTTAAAATGCACTAGGAGGCCTACTCCTTCTCTAGCTCTATCTTTGATATCTACCCCTGAGAATATTAAAGTATGATTTTGTCGTACATTTTCTATTCCTTGCCCTTTTTTTTTGTCTGTTTCTGTGATGGCCAAAATGCCTACTTTGAATTTTTTCATGTCTTTTGGTTTGTCTAAGTCTTGTGCATTTATTGTCTGAGTAACATTCCATATTCCAAAAATCAGTCCGTGTTCGTTTACAATACAATGTCGTCTTCTCAAATTCAATCTGGGTATCTCACATTCAGTTCCCTAAAAAAATCTTTTAGTTTTGGGTAACCAGTGATTAGACCACTGTACCCTAGGTAGATGGTGGGGCTACCACCTTGAGACTTGAGACCCTTTACCGGGCCTTGTTTGTCATTTTCTGTCAGGGTTAACTCCATTAGCCTTTAAAAAGCAAGCCTGACCTGCAAGGCAGCAGGTTGTTATTCTTTGTCATGGTTAATTCCCTTACCCCTTGGTCAGTCAAGACCCTCATGCAAGATCGTAGGCTGTAGTTTTCTGTCGGGGTTAACTCCTTTAGCCTCTGGTCAGTCAAAGCCGGCCAGTGAGGCAGCAGGAGACCCATGGAAGGGCGAGATCGCCTTAACAAAGACCAAGATGACCCCCCCCCTCCCGATTATATTCACATATTATACATACACTGAAGTCTCAAGTTCCCAAGTGTCTCATTACCACAATACATACAATGAAGTCTCAAGTCCCTAAGTGTGTCATTAACAGAATAGGTACACTGAAATCTCGTCCCCCAAGTGTGTCATTAACTAATAATTGTTGAGATAAAGACAGAGATGGTTGAGATGCCGACATCTTGCCTGTGGACTACCGAGTGTCCTCCACTTACTTGCCATCAGAGAAATAGATTGTGATGGCATCTCGGGAATGGATTTAAAAGTGAAATATCGATCTGTCTTGGATGATAGATCGAGTCCTAAAGTCTACATAAAATTTCTGGATCTACCGACTTGGACAAGAGATAGAGAGACAACACTGCAAACACCCTTCCCCTCCCGTGACTTACGTTACATAAATGGGGCGTCAATAATTGTAAAAGGCGTCTACATAGGAGGTAGGCTAGCGGTAGGCGTTTGCTAAAAACAAGGGAGAGGACTTCGAGCATCAGAAATGAATGTTTAATAAAAAATCAATTTCCTATTCACAAACAACCATGTTTCAAATTAATATTCATGTTGTAAAGAAATTTCGTCTCCAGCTCTTTCTGCTTTCATTTTGATCTTCTTCGTTATTTTGGAATCACTTTGTGGTTACAGGATTGCCAACGCATGACATAATACCCACACAGATTCATACATCTCATTGCTGTCATAAATGTAGTGCATCATCCTATTCCTATGCTTTGAAATAAGTTTGTTATTCGTAACGTGTATATTGCGTTGGTGTGTGTAAATCATATATGCGTATGTCTTGATTTATAATGTTTATCTATGTTGGAGCGCTCTGAGCTTGATACATATCGGAGTGGGACGCTATACAGGAACTATTTTATTATTAATATTATTATTATTATTATTATTATTATTATTATTATTATTATTATTATTATTATTTTATCATCATCATCATCATCATCATCATCATCATCATCATCATCCTCATCATCATCACCATTATAATTATTATTATTATTATTATTATTATTATTATGGCTTTAGAGTTGGCAATTTTGTGTAAGCTTTTTTTGTTGTATTCCTCATGAATTATGAAACTTTGCATCCCTTGTTTCCAACTACATGTATTTAAGTAAACTTAAATCTGGGCCAAACTTCACCATTGTGGCTCATCGGGTTTACTGTTTAGGTGTTGTGATATCCAACGTTGGTTTGTAGCCTTACCCAAGTGTTGTCAACTTGTAATCACGACGACACTGCTTCAAACTCCATGGCTGGCACAGTTGGCTTGTTTTTTTCTCTCACAAAGTTGTACTCTACTCTAAGGAAATATGCTTCACTCTACTTTCCTCATTTGACTCAGGTGTAAATGAGTACCCAGTTATAGGTAGAGAAAGATATTGCCAGACTGTTCGTACGAAAAACCCATCAGGCTTGTGTACTGTATGCTCCTCCAGGAGTTGACAAGGACTTTGGATGAAATGGCCTGCTGGCGGATAAATGATGCACAGTTGGTGAGCCTGCACTTGTATGTATCGAGATACAGACTGTAAATCCACGGTTATCTTTTATCTTTATCTTTTATTCCATGTATTTCCCGAAAACATTTTGAGTACCCGATTGGACGTACATGGTCTGCGTAATAATTAGATCTACCCGTACCACTACGGATTGAAGAATTGAAAGTTCTAATCTAACCTACGCGAGCCAGAAATGTGGATCTCTTTCTCTATGGAAATGTTTTTCCCAATTTCAAATCAAGATTCTAGCCGACTGTCGGTGTCTTTTTCTTTTTATGAAATGATTTTGCTTTAAATTCAAGATCTCGATAACACGGGGTGTAGTAATCTTGGAAAACAGTGAAATGTACTATTACAGTATCAATTTGTAATAATATATTTTAATATAATATATATCCTTGAACAGATTGCTCTCACTTGTCGGCTGCATTCTACATTCTAACAGTTACATGGGTAATATTAAGGCTCTCACTTGTCGGCTGCATTCTACATTCTAACAGTTACATGGGTAATATTAAGGCTCTCACTTGTCGGCTGCATTCTACATTCTAACAGTTATATGGGTAATATTAAGGCTCTCACTTGTCGGCTGCATTCTACATTCTAACAGTTACATGGGTAATATTAAGGCTCTCACTTGTCGGCTGCATTCTACATTCTAACAGTTACATGGGTAATATTAAGGCTCTCACTTGTCGGCTGCATTCTACATTCTAACAGTTACATGGGTAATATTAAGGCTCTCACTTGTCGGCTGCATTCTACATTCTAACAGTTACATAGGTAATATTAAGGCTCTCACTTGTCGGCTGCATTCTACATTCTAACAGTTACATGGGTAATATTAAGGCTCTCACTTGTCGGCTGCATTCTACATTCTAACAGTTACATGGGTAATATTAAGGCTCTCACTTGTCGGCTGCATTCTATATTCTAACAGTTACATGGGTAATATTAAGGCTCTCACTTGTCGGCTGCATTCTACATTCTAACAGTTACATGGGTAATATTAAGGCTCTCACTTGTCGGCTGCATTCTACATTCTAACAGTTACATGGGTAATATTAAGGCTCTCACTTGTCGGCTGCATTCTACATTCTAACAGTTACATGGGTAATATTAAGGTTAAACGGCGTACATGAATGTGGGTCAAATTTGTACTCGCCCTCGGTATCGGCTTAGATCTACATTTTGGTTTAGAGGGTGAGAATGAAGAAATGTATCCATACTATGACCATTTGAACCACTAAGAGACAATACTAGTGACCATTTGAACTACTGAGACAATCTAGCTGACCATTTGAACTACTGACGATACTATTGACCATTTGAACTACTGAGACAATCTAGCCATTTGAACTACTGACGATAATATTGACCATTGAACTACTGAGACAATCTAATGACCATTTGAACTACTGACGATACTATTGACCAGACTGAACCACTGAGACGAAATCTAGTGACCACATTGAACCATGACGATACTATTGACCAATTGAACCACTGAGACAATACTAGTGACCATTTGCACCACTGAGACAATCTGAAAGTGACCATTTGAACCACTGACGATACTATTGACCAATTGAACCACTGAGACAATACTAGTGACCATTTGAACCACTGAACAAATCTAGTGACCATTTGAACCACTGATGATACTATTGACCAATTGAACCACTGAAAATACTAGTGACCATTTGAACCACTGAGACAATCTAGTGACCATTTGAACCACTGATGATACTATTGACCAATTGAGCCACTCATACAATACTAGTGACCAATTGAAGCACTGAGACAATACTAGTGACCATTTGAACTACTGAGACAATCTAGTGACCATTTGAACCACTGACAATACTATTGACCAATTGAACCACTGAGACAGTACTAGTGACCAATTGAACCACTGACAATACTAGTGACCATTTAAACCACTGAGACAATACTAGTGACCAATTTAATCTTTGATAATACTATTAACAATTGAACCACTCACAATACTAATGACAAATTGAACCACTGACAGTACTAGTGACCATTTGAACCACTGAGACAATATAAAGGGACCAATTGAACCACTGAGATAATACTAGTGACCAATTGAACCACTGACAATACTAGTGACCAATTGAACCACTGAGGCAATACTAGTGATCAATTGAACCACTGAGACACTACTAGTGACCATTTGAACCACTGAGACCATATAGTTGTAACCAATTGAGCCAATGGAGCCAGTGAGACAATACTAGTGACCAAGTGAGCCAGTGAGGCAATACTAGTGACCAATTGAGCCAGTGAGGCAATACTAGTGACCAATTGAGACAGTGAGGCAATACTAGTGACCAATTGAGCCGGTGAGGCAATACTAGTGACCAATTGAACCACTGAGGCAATACTAGTGATCAGTTGAACACTGAGACAATACTAGTGATCAATTGAACAACTGAGGCAATACTAGTGACCAAGTGAGCCAGTGAGACCAATACTGGTGACCAATTGAGCAAGTGAGGCAATACTAGTGACCAATTGAACCAGTGAGGCAATACTAGTGACTAATTGAGTGATGAGGCAATACTAGTGACCAATTGAGCCAGTGAGGCAATACTAGTGACCATTTGCACCACTGAGGCAATACTAGTGATCAATTGAACCACTGAGACAATACCAGTGAACATTTGAACCACTGAGACAATACCAGTGACCATTTGAACCACTGAGGCCATATAGTTGTGACCAATTGAGCCAGTGAGTCAATACTAGTGACGAATTGAGCCAGTGAGGCAATACTAGTGACCAATTGAGCCAGTGAGGCAATGCTAGTGACCAATTGAATCACTGAGACAATACTGGTGACTAATTGAACCACTGAGGCAATACTAGTGAACCAGGCAATATCGGCGAGTCTTCCAATCAATAATACAACAAGATCGTTTGATGCCGCTATGTCACACAAAAGCTTTGGTGGGATTGTCCTGGATGTGATAATAGCCATGGGTCTATGTGTGAATGTGATGTCTACGTGTCCATGCATGTGTAGCGCACGTGTGTGTGTGTGTTGTGTTTACACGTGTATGGAATGGTTGTATGTGGTAGTGCGTGTTTGTGTCTAAACGTGAG
>JAXRKP010003097.1:15000-25392 GCA_037039925.1 Doris montereyensis | reverse complement strand
TACCCCACGTTTTGTAATCCCTTCATTGGCTACATGGTAAGTCACGGGTACCCCACGTTTTGTAATCCCTTCATTGGCTACATGTTAAGTCACGGGTACCCCACGTTTTGTAATCCCTTCATTGACTACATGGAACGTCACGGGTACCCCACGTTTTGTAATCCCTTCATTGGCTACATGTTAATTAACGAGTAGCCCACTTTTTGGAATCCCTTCATTGGCTACATGTTAAGTCACGGGTACCCTACGTTTTGTAATCCCTTGATTGGCTACATGGTAAGTCACGGGTACCCCAGGTTTTGGAATCCCTTCGTTGACTACCTGTTACGTCACGAGTACCCCACGTTTTGTAATCCCTTCATTGACTACCTGTTACGTCACGAGTACCCCACGTTTTTGTAATCCCTTCATTGACTACCTGTTACGTCACGAGTACCCCACGTTTTGTGATCCCTTCATTGGCTACATGGTAAGTCAGGGGTACCCCACGTTTTGTAATCCCTTCATTGACTACATGTTAAGTCACGAGTACCCCACATTTCGTAATCCCTTCATTGGCTACATGTTAAGTCACGAGTACCCCACATTTCGTAATCCCTTCATTGGCTACATGTTAAGTCACGAGTACCCCACGTTTTGGAATCCCTTCATTGGCTACATGTTAAGTCACGAGTACCCCACGTTTTGTAATCCCTTCATTGGCTACATGTTAAGTCACGAGTACCCAACGTTTTGTACTCCCTTCATTGGCTACATGTTAAGTCACGGGTACCCCACTTTTTGTAATCCCTTCATTGACTACATGTTAAGTCACGGGTACCCCAGGTTTTGTAATCCCTTCATTGACTACATGTTAAGTCATGGGTACCCCACGTTTTGTAATCCCTTCATTGACTACATGGAAAGTCACGGGTACCCCACGTTTTGTAATCCCTTCATTGACTACATGTTAAGTCACGGGTACCCCAGGTTTTGTAATCCCTTCATTGACTACATGTTAAGTCACGGGTACCCCACGTTTTGTAATCCCTTCATTGACTACATGTTAAGTCATGGGTACCCCACGTTTTGTAATCCCTTCATTGACTACATGGAAAGTCACGGGTACCCCACGTTTTGTAATCCCTTCATTGGCTACATGGAAAGTCACGGGTACCCCACTTTTTGGAATCCCTTCATTGGCTACATGTTAAGTCACGAGTACCCCACTTTTTGGAATCCCTTCATTGACTACATGTTAAGTCACGAGTACCCCACTTTTTGGAATCCCTTCATTGGCTACATGTTAAGTCACGAATTGACTACAGAATTGCCCTGATGGTTTTTAAATGTCTAAACAATCTCGCTCCCCTTTACCTTTTAGAACTATTAAAATCAAATACCAAAACTAGATATTTGAGCTCCAGTGATGATACATCACTTTTTTCTATCCCAAGAAAACAGCTTAAGCCCTATGACGACCGCTCATTCGAAAATTACGGGTCGAAAGTTTGGAACGGGCTTCCAATGGAGATTAGAAACTTGAGCTCTGTCTGAATGTTTTATGAAGCTATCAAATCACACTTATTTTGATTGAATTTTAGTTAAGCTGCATTGGAAGGCTGTTGTTCTTTATTAAATCCAAACTTTTGTTTCATTTCAAATCGTATGTAACATTGTAGCTCTATTGTGTATTATAGAGAAATTGATGTATGCCTGATTTTTTTAAATTTCCTGTCTTTTATCTAGTGGGATGTTGTTAGCTGCTTTGAGCAATCATTGATATGGAAAGCGCAATATAAAACAAAACATGACTTTATATAATTCAGCACTGTATGGTAACAACGTAGGCCTATAAATTGACTAAAATATGGACTTGTGCCATCAGGTATCACCGTTCTGCTGGCGCTGTCCTTGTTCATGGGTACCATCAGCTCCCTGCTACCCCAGGCATCCGACTCCGTACCAGCTATCACTCTCTACCTCTTCTCTCTCCTGGTTTGCTCCGTGGCGGCTGTGGCTGTGTCCATCATCACCGTTGTCCTTCGTCAAAGAGAAGAGGTGAGTCAAATAGGCGGAAGTATAACCGTCAAAGAGAATAGGTGAGTCAAATAGGCGGAAGTATAACCGTCAAAGAGAAGAGGTGAGTCAAATACACGGAAGTATAACCGTCAAAGAGAAGAGGTGAGTCAAATACACGGAAGTATAACCGTCAAAGAGAATAGATGAGTCAAATAGACGGAAGTATAACCGTCAAAGAGAATAGGTGAGTCAAATAGACTGAAGTATAACCGTCAAAGAGAATAGGTGAGTCAAATAGACGGAAATATAACCGTCAAAGAGAAGAGGTGACTCAAATAGACGGAAGTATAACCGTCAAAGAGAATAGGTGAGTCAAATAGACGGAAGTATAACCGTCAAAGAGAAGAGGTGAGTCAAATAGACGGAAGTATAACCGTCAAAGAGAAGAGGTGAGTCAAATAGACGGAAGTATAACCGTCAAAGAGAAGAGGTGAGTCAAATAGACGGAAGTATAACCGTCAAAGAGAAGAGGTGAGTCAAATAGACTGAAGTATAACCGTCAAAGAGAAGAGGTGACTCAAATAGACGGAAGTATAACCGTCAAAGAGAATAGGTGAGTCAAATAGACGGAAATATAACCGTCAAAGAGGAGAGGTGAGTCAAATAGACTGAAGTATAACCGTCAAAGAGAATAGGTGAGTCAAATAGACTGAAGTATAACCGTCAAAGAGAATAGGTGAGTCAAATAGACTGAAGTATAACCGTCAAAGAGAAGAGTTAATTAAAAAAATACAAAAATAATACCGCCAAAGAGAAAATGTGGGTCAAATATAAGAGGTGAGTCGAATAGATGGAAGTATAACAGTCAAAGAGAAGAGGTGAATCAAACAGACGGAAATATAACTGCTAATGAGATGAGGTGAGTCAAATAGAAGAGGTGAGTCAAATAGAAGAGGTGAGTCAAATAGAAGAGGTGAGTCAAATAGAAGAGGTGAGTCAAATAGAAGAGGTGAGTCAAATAGAAGAGGTGAGTCAAAGAGAAGAGGTGAGTCAAAGAGAAGAGGTGAGTCAAAGAGAAGAGGTGAGTCAAAGAGAAGAGGTGAGTCAAATAGAAGGAAGTATAACCGTCACAAAGAAGAGGTGAGTCAATAAGATGGAAGTATAACCGTCAAAGAGAATAGGTGAGTCAAATAAACGGAAGTATAACCGTCAAAGACAAGAGGTGAATCAAAAACACGTAAGTATAACCTTCATCTGTTTACGTTTTATTTGATTTTACTGACATCCATAACCAAGGTGACTTCGGTTGTTTTGTTTTTGGTAGGATTTTTTAAAATGTTGCCCGGACTGCCATGTAACCAGCCGAGGGATCTTTGACGTGAACAGGTTGTTGTGATCTTCACACGCGATTTCCTTTTTATCGTTGATCTACCTACCTTTTACTCGAAAAAACTACTCGAGAATTTCTTTCAATTTCTGTCTTTTGGGTTGAGAGGCCAACACCTTGTCTCTGGACTACCGAGTCACCTGACATAATGAGTCTATTAGTTGACATTCGACAATTTTCATAACGTTTAGTAATAATGATTTCTGTTGCATATTTTAGAGGGGAAAAAAGAAGAGCGTCAGTGGCAAAGTGGTTAGGTGGCCGAACTTGGGATCATAAGTTTGCGTGTTCGAATCTTGGCAAAGCCAGGTCCAACGTTGTGTTCCTTGGGAATGACACTTAACACGCATTTTCTCACTCGACCCAGGTGCAAAACTGATAACTGAAAATAAATAATACACCCTATTGCTATTATATGTGATAAGAAGAAAAAAAAACTGATAACTGAAAATAAATAATACACCCTCTTGCTATTAGATCTGATGAGAAGAAAGATAAAACTGATAACTGAAAATAAATAATACACCCTATTGCTATTAGATCTGATGAGAAGAAAGAAAAAACTGATAAATGAAAATAAATAATACACTCTATTGCTATTAGATCTGATGAGAAGAAAGAAAAAACTGATAACTGAAAATAAATAATACACTCTATTGCTATTAGATCTGATGAGAAAGAAAAAACTGATAAATGAAAATAAATAATACACTCTATTGCTATTAGATCTGATGAGAAGAAAGAAAAAACTGATAAATGAAAATAAATAATACACTCTATTGCTATTAGATCTGATGAGAAGGAAAAAACTTCAGACGACACGCAAAACCGGATGTGTGACGTCCCCATGCTTGACCGACTAATATTTCAAAGGCTAATATCTTTACAAGGAGTGACCTCACCCAAAACACAGTTTCACTTTCGAAAGGAGCCCCGTTGTATTAAGTCAAGATACAAGAAGGATTTGATTTTTAAAGATGAGGATTTAAAAAAGGAATAATTTCCATTTAATGATACTACTACTACTACTACTACTACTACTACTACTACGACTACTACTACTACTACTACTATTACTACTACTACTACTACTACTACTACTACTACTACTACTACTACTACTACTACTACTACTACTACTACTACTACTACTACTAATAATAATAATAATAATAATAATAATAATAATAATAATAATAATACTAATAATAATAATAATACTATAACTACTACTATTACTACTACTACTACTACTACTACTACTACTACTACTACTACTACTACTACTACTACTACTACTACTACTACCACTACTACTGCTACTACTACTACTACCACTACTACTGCTACTACTACTACTACTTCTACTAACTACTACTTCTACTACTACTGACTACTACTACTACTACTACTACTACTACTACTACTACTACCACTACTACTGCTACTACTACTACTACTACTACCACTACTACTGCTACTACTACTACTACTACTACTACTATTACTACTACTACTACTACTACTACCACTACTACTGCTACTACTACTACTACCACCACTACTGCTACTACTACTACTACTACTACTACTACTACTACTACTACTACTACTACTACTACTACTACTACTACTACTAGTACTAATAATAATAATAATAATAATAATAATAATAATAATAATAATGATGATAATGATAATGATAAAGATAATGATAATAATAATATTAATAATAATAATAATAATAATAATAATAATCATTATAGTAATAATGATAATGATAACAATAATAGTGAGAAATATGTGTCTTATTTGTATGTAGTAGCTCGCATCTCTCTCTTTCTATCTTTCTCTCTCTCTCGCTCTCTCTCTCTCTCTCTCTCTCTCTCTCTCTCTCTCTCTCTCTCTCTCTCTCTCTCTCTCTCTCTCTCTCTCTCTCTCTCTCTCTCTCTCTCTCTCTCTCTCTCTCTCTCTCTCTCTCTCTCTCTCTCTCTCTCTCTCTCTCTCTCTCTCTCTCTCTCTCTCTCTCTCTCTCTCTCTCTCTCTCTCTCTCTCCCTCTCTTTGACTCTCTCTGTCTCTCTCTGTATGTCAGTCTTTCTGTCTGTCTTTCTGTCTCTCTCTCTCTCTCTCTCTCTCTCTCTCTCTCTCTCTCTCTCTCTCTCTCTCTCTCTCTCTCCTCTCTCTCTCTCTCTCTCTCTCTCTCTCTCTCTCTCTCTCTCTCTCTCTCTCTCTCTCTCTCTCTCTCTCTCTCTCTCTGTCTGTTTGTCTATCTTTTTTGTTTGTTTGTCTGTCTGTCTGTCTGTCTGTCTGTCTGTCTGTCTGTCTGTCTGTCTGTCTGTCTGTCTGTCTGTCTGTCTCTCTCTCTCTCTCTCTCTCTCTCTCTCTCTCTCTCTCTCTCTCTCTCTCTCTCTCTCTCTCTCTCTCTCTCTCTCGGGTGAGGTTTAAAAATATTAATTTAGTAGGCATTGTAAGCGACCTGTATGAACTGTTTTTCAGCTTTCAACCGATAAGCTAGGCATCAGTAAGCGTTCTTTTTTTGTGGCTTCCCAGTGATGCATGACACAGCAATTGATTTTGATTTCTCATTTGCAATTGCAGCGAAGTAAATCCCGAGAGAACAAAGAGATTGATAAAGAGACTAACCTCAACACAGCCCACCAAAATGCCAAGTTGAGCCTGAGAGTTCAGGAGTCCGTTGTGGCCAAAACAAACAACGGTAACGCCTCAAAATCGAATGACAGCGCTGCTCATTCTAAGGCAAAATCCTGTGTCTCGTGGAACTGTGTGAACAGATATGCCGACAGTGTCAGTCTCGTTGTGTTTGTGTGTCTGTGGCTGGTATCAACGGTCATATTTTTCACATACGTACTGGTCAAGTGAAGGAATCAAGGTCGAAGTTGGATTGGCCACGTGAAGGAATCAAAGTCAAATTTGGATTGGTCACGTGAAGGACTGATGGCAGCGGTCGAATGGAATGGAATAAACACAACAACCCTCTAACAATGTGACGGTTTAAAGCACAGTAGTTTCAGTAAGACTTGATTTCATTTCCAATGAGCTGGACATACAATCTTCTAGTTGCATCATTTGGGATAATTCATTTGCTTTCGTTTTATTGTGCTGGTTTATAAGGTAAAGATGCACCCTCTCCCCTTCTCCCCACGTAATCCCATCCAATGAAGAGAAAAGGCAATACAAGATGTGTTGGATTCTTGAATTAACTTTTTACCCGCATGGACAAAGGTATACAGTGGACCTTGAAAGGAGCGAGATCGCCGGAATTGATTACAAAATCTTGCTAAATCTGAGTTCTCTCTATTTCCGAGCTGTACTGAAGAAATATCGATCTACTAAATCACATTGTGTGCACACATCTCGTTGATCATCGCTTTTTGGTTTTGTACAAATGTTGCACGGCATGTGTTTTGTTTTTTGTTTTCCTGAAATTTAAAACCTCGATCGCACAGATGATACACGTCAAGACACCCCACTGCCGTTCCCCTCAGTTTTCATCCCTTTCACCGTAATGTCATCCTTTGGCAGTAATGGTACTAACCGACTCCAGCCTGACCCAGACGACTTGAAATCGTTGACACTTGACACATACAGATGGAGTGAAAGTGAAAGGAAGAGCGATGGCAATAGTGTAGACAACCTCACTTCCCCTCGCTATCATAAATTCGTACAGCACATGGCTACATACACGCAAGCCCACGGACAAGCCGTACACAGCACATGGCTACATACACGCAAGCCCACTGACAAGCCGTACAGAGCACATGGCTACATACACGCAAGCCCACGGACAAGCCGTACACAGCACATGGCTACATACACGCAAGCCCACGGACAAGCCGTAGACAGCACATGGCTACATACACACAAGTCCACTGACAGGCCATACACAGCACATGGCTACATACACGCAAGTCCACTGACAGGCCATACACAGCACATGGCTACATACACGCAAGTCCACTGACAGGCCATACACAGCACATGGCTACATACACGCAAGTCCACTGACAGGCCATACACAGCACATGGCTACATACACGCAAGTCCACTGACAGGCCATACACAGCACATGGCTACATACACGCAAGTCCACTGACAGGCCATACACAGCACATGGTTACATACACACACGCCCACCGACAGGCCATATACAGCACATGGCTATATACACACAAGCCCACCGACAGGTCATGCACAGCACATGGCTACACATACAGGCAAGCCCGCGGACAGGCCATACACAGCACATGACTACATGTACACGCAAGTCCATCGACAGGCCATACACAGTAAATGGCTACATACACGCAATCCCACCGACACGGCCATACACAGTACATGGCTACATGTACACACAAGAAAACCGACACGGCCATACACAGTCCATGGCTACATGTACACACAATGACACCGACAGGCCATACACAGTACATGGCTACATATACACGCAATCCCACCGACACGGCCATACATAGTACATGGCTACATGTACACACAAGAAAACCGACACGGCCATACACAGTCCATGGCTACATGTACACACAATGACACCGACAGGCCATACACAGTACATGGCTACATGTACACACAATGACACCGACAAGTCATACACAGTACATGGCTACATGTACACACAAGAAAACCGACACGGCCATACACAGTCCATGGCTACATGTACACACAAGAAAACCGACACGGCCATACACAGTCCATGGCTACATGTACACACAAGAAAACCGACACGGCCATACACAGTACATGGCTACATGTACACACAATGACACCGACAGGCCATACACAGTACATGGCTACATATACACACAATGACACCGACAGGCCATACACAGTACATGGCTACATATACACGCAATCCCACCGACACGGGCATACACAGTACATGGCTACATGTACACACAAGAAAACCGACAAGCCATACACAGTACATGGCTACATGTACACACAATCCCACCGACAGGCCATACACAGTACATGGCTACATGTACACACAATCCCACCGACAGGCCATACACAGTACATGGCTACATGTACACACAAGAACAGCGACAGATCATACACAGTACTTAGCTTCAGGCCCGTCCATTCAGTGATATTGTCCTCCCATCTCTTCTTTTGTCTGCCTCTTCTCCTACCTCCTCTCACAGTTCCTTGAGACACGGTTTTTGGAAGCTCTCATTCTCTCACCAAGTCTCCAAACCATTTCCTTTTGCGCCTTTTGACAGTTGTGAGGAGATCTTCGTAAGGACCAATGGTTTGTCTTATTCTGTCTCTGATTTCTTCATTCTTGATATGGTCTTTGTGAGAGATACGGAGCAGTCTTCTAAAGCACTTCATTTCTGTTGCCTGTATTCTCTTCTCTATATCTGTAGTTAGTGACCATGTTTCGCAGGCGTAAAGAAACACTGAGTGAACAAGGGAGCGCATAAGTTTTAACTTTGAGCTAAGGGAGACTGTGTTGTCTTTCCAGACGGTTCCCATCGTGGCTAATGCGGATGTTGTCATTGCACTCCTTGTTAATACTTCAGGTTTTGATCCTTCGTCCGACAGTATTGCTCTCATATATTTAAATTGTGCACAGTTTCAAGCTTCTCTCCGTTGGTGATGACGTCAGTATGGATTCCAATGTCACTGTTGGTCATCAGTTTTGTCTTGCTTGTATTGATTTCCATGCCGTATGCTGCGGAAGATGTATCTAGTCTTCTGACTAGATTATTCAGCTCTTGCTCTGTGCCTGCGAGTCCGTCAATATCATCTGCGAAGCCCAGGTTTGTGATTCTTCTTCCACCAATGCTCACTGTTCCTTGGTGGCCGTCGAGTGCGTCAAGGAAGATATTAAATAGGGTCGGAGAGAGCAAACAACCTTGTCTCACTCCAACAGTGGTTCTGAACCAGTACCCAACCTCCCCGTTTAGATATACTGCACTGCTGGCCTTATTATAGAGGTTCTGTATGAGACGGATAATGTTGGCGTTGATGTTGTAGTGATTCATGGTCGCCCAGAGTGTAGCATGCCACACTCTATCGAAAGCTTTCTTGAAGTCTATGAATACGGGGTAGAGCTCTTGTTGGTGTTGAAGGTATCGTCTGCACATAATTTTGAGGTTAAGTATCTGCTCAGCTGTACTGCGCCCTGCTCTTAATCCTGCCTGTTCCTCACTTATGATTGCCTCGGCCTGCGGCTTCAGTCTGTTCAGTATCATCCTGAGCATAACTTTGCTAGGATTGCAAATGAGACTGATTGTGCGGTAGTTGTTGCACTGTTGTAGGTTTCTTTTCTTGGGAAGGGTGATTACTAAAGACTGGGTCCATTGAGTCGGCCATCTTCCTGACTCCTAGATCTTCTGGCATATTACACTTAAAGCGTCTATCATGGCCTCACCCCCTGCTTGGATAAGTTCTCCTGTGATATTGTCTAAGACTACAGCTTTTGTTTTCTTCAGAGATGTCACTGCTTCCTCCATTTCTTCTCGAAGGATGGGGAAATTATTGACTTAAAGAAGAGAAAAACGGGGATTTGGATTTTTCGCGTGCGCTTTATCCGAGTGTTCGTTATTTCCGAGCTCGCTACTTTTAAGTTGACTTGTACACGTCTTGTTTATCTGCTTCTATTACCACAGCACAAACACATCAGCGTTTGGAAGTTACAATTATTTATTTGTGTCCACGTAGACATTAAAACTCCTGATATTACCATTATATTAATGTTTATAGCTTTATTTATATGAGTTTTGTTATCTGGTATATTGAATAATAAGTACTGGAAGAATACTCTTCTTTTTTTTAATGATGTACCTTATCATGCGAATCACCGCCTTGTCCGCATACGGTATTTATCTGAGGCAGCTAAAAAAGAGGGTAGTGACGTGAGCGAGAAGGAAGAAGGCGGGTGGAAAAGGAAGAGGAAGTAGGGAGGGGGGGGGGACAAAGGACCATGATGTCCGATTGATTATGTCATCACTAACTAAAA
>JAXRKP010003097.1:0-7500 GCA_037039925.1 Doris montereyensis | reverse complement strand
TGTCTCGACGTGTCTCGACTTATTTCACCTGCCTCGACGTATCTCGGCTTATTGCACCTGCCTCGACGTGTCTTCACTTATTGCACCTGTCTCGCGTGTCTCGACTTATTTCACCTGCCTCGACGATGTCTTCAACTTATTGCACCTGCCTCGACGTGTCTTGGCTTATTCACCTGTCTCGACGTGTCTCCTCAATTGCAATTTTATTGACGTAGGTCCGAGAGAACACCTGCCTCGACGTGTCTTCACTTAGTTTCACCTGCCTCGACTGTCTTCACTTATTGCCCACTGCCTCGTACACAGTCGGTGGTTAGGGTGGTGGGAACTTTTCTTTGAGAGTTCCATATTTTGCTCTCAGCCTCTCAGACCAGAAAAGAATCTTGCTGTGGAAGAGAATTCATCTTGTCATCAGGTCTCTTGCCATCGCCGCAGTGAAGGGAAATGTCGTCATGCCGTCTGGTCCTCTTGCCATCGCCATCAGGGCCTCATCATCATCATCCTCATCATCATCATCATCTATCATCATCATGTGTTTCTGTAACTCTCCATGGTCGTGGGGTCACTGCACGATGGACTGCCATACCAATCATAATAATAATAATAATAATAATAATAATAATAATAATAATAATAATAATAATAATAAAAATAAAATAATAATAATAATAATGATAATAATAATAATCGCCGCAATAATAATAACAATAATAATAATAATAATAATTATTACAATGGAATAATAATAATAATAATAACAATAATGGTCTAATAATAATAATAATAGTGGAAGGGAAATAATAATCATGCCGTCTGGTCTCTTGCCATCGCTGCAATAATAATAAAATGTAATCATGCCGTCAGGTCTCTTAATAATAATAATAATAATACTAGATCAAGAGAACAAACTCTAGGTACTTTATATTATATCCATAATGTTGACGAATAAGGTCAAATGGACATAATGATATAGGCAATGGAATGTCGGCCTACATGTATTATACTCAACAATAACAAGACGAACCATTCTGGAGCGAGTAACTAGGTCAATATAGAATCCAGCCATCAAAATGACTGGCTTTTCAATTAACAAAATAAATATTTTAAAATTATTTTTGATAACTTCAAGAGAGGGTGCTTCTCTGATATTGATAACTTTGGACCCAGTCGTTCCAAGCAACGGCTGCAAAAATGACAGGAGGATGATAACCAGAGACAAGTCGTTTCAAGCAACGATCTGAAAATTGCGTCCCATGATAACCAGGAAGGGGTCGTTTCAAGCAACGGCTGCAAAATGGAGAAGGATGAATCTCAGAGACAAGACACTTTCAAGCAACGGCTGCAAAAGTGGAAGGATGATAACCAGAAGAAGTCGTTCAACCAACGGCTGCAAAATGAGAGAAGGAGATAACCAGAGACAAATCATTCCAAGCAACAGTTGCAAAACCGTCTCCAACCTGTCTAAATCCTGCTCGCTTTTTACTTCTGGAGTGTCAGCTTCACTTTTGTATTGTCCTGAATCTTATCTCGGCGTAGCGAACTATATTATTTGGCAAAACTTCCAGATGGGTTATGTGGGAGGGGGGGGGGGGAGCCATGGAGCGTTTTGGAAACTGTTTTCCGGCCTATCTCATCAATCGCTGTGAGCAAAAGGCTAATTGAAATCATATGCAGGAACACAAATCTTGATAAAACTAACAACCTTCTATAGTCTACAGTTTCCATGAACCCTCCGTCTACACCTGATAATCAAGTCTCACTGATCACATAGGAAAGGCTATGTCAATTAGAACTAAATACACATGTCCCTCTGTCCTTCGAACCAGCATCCCCCATTTGTTTTAATGCAGTCTCTGAGCGCCATAGAAGATTGATGTTGTGCAACTGTTTGATCGAGTCTAGATTTTACTTAGACGTTCAAAATGAATGAAATTTGATGTGAGCAAAGCAACGCTAATCACCAGACGAATACAAATGAATATATTTTTGTTTAATTATGAGATTGTTTTTTCAAGTTGAAATTGCTAACTGCTGACACAATTCCATGGGCTGCGCTGGCATTTTACTAGTTTACCCATTTTACTCCTGGAATCCACACCATTAAACACGAATGACTTTTCAAACTTTCGTATCATCAGGTAAGCCATGATGGGTTGAGAAATGGAAATTATTAATTATAGTTTCAAGGTTTTTTACAATTTTGGATTTGATTTACCCACAAGCTAAACTAATGTGATCTGGGGTTTTTTAATCTGAATTTGATTTGCAAGACTGCCCTGTAAAGAGCCAATGGATCTTTAACGAGCACAGAGTTGTGAGAGACATACGAGAGAGAGAGATATCGAGAGAGAGAGATGAGACTAGAGTCTAGAGACCTACCTGAAGGAAAATATTTCCAACTGTTGGCGGGCTCGAACAGACAGACAGATTAAAAAGACGGGCGGGCAGATGGACTACGGAGTCAGAAATGTTCGCAGACATAACAGAAACTATTTATGTAGATAAAATAATTCTCCCACTGTTGTTGGACAAACAGACAGATACAGAAAGACACACTAATAGTTTGCAGTTTGAGAGTTGATGCAGGCAATAACAAGCCTATCGTGATTACACGGTTGGCTTGACTCCACAGGCAAAGGTATGATTTTTGTTTCAGGTAGATAAAAAAAAAAGTCTTTGCAATAATCATTGCATGTACAAGTCATACAAACGCACCAAATGTAAGAAACGGAATCGAATCATTTCTATTCAAAAATATATAGCGTGCAATCTTTATCCTGCTTCATGATTGGCATTGAGACAGCTATAATGGATTGGGAAGAAATCAATTTATACAAATAACTATGGAAAGTAGCAACTCCGATCCCACTCATGCAATGGGACGCAAAAAAATCATATGCAATCTAAAAAAAAAAAGCAGTCAAATATGGCATACCAATGCCTATCTGACTTGTATAAAACATAAAAAAGACACCTATAGGTTTGTAAATAGCAACAAAAGTGGTTTGAGAGTAGCGTCTCCCCTGAAGGGAGAGAGAGAGAGACAGAGTGAGGATGACCGAAAACAGGAGTTCAGTGCAAGCTTTATATCCACTATTTTGTCAACTAAGTTTACGGAGGCCTTCATCGTTCGCGAAATGTAGATCTAGATTAGATTTTCTGTAAATCTAGATCTAGATCTACATCAACATCTAGATTATAGATAGATAGCTAGGTATAAAGAGATATAGATATAGTTATAGATGTTTTTATAAAATAAGATCTAGGCCTATAACAGTAGGATCGGGATTTGGAAATTATTTAAAACAAATTTATATTATGAAAACATTTTTCAGTATATAGAAATCATATATCTAGATCTTGTGTTAGTGAAAAAAATATGTGAGCTAGAGCTAGATGTACATAATATTATTTGTATTGTATTTGCCTGCTGCTGCTTCCTTTGGTGTCACTTCTTCTTTTCTTCTTCTTCTTCTTCTTCTTGTGGTCAACACACCACTTGATATTCTTCTGTATTCTGTTTATTAGCATAATCACTAGCCTAGTGTTCTTCTTCTTCTTCACTATAAATAAATTGGAGTACACCTTGTATTCTAATTCTCCACCCCCTTTGCATAGATCATACATACATACATACTGTGTATAATAACTACATACATACACATCTATACTATCATACATAACATACACAGATGCATAACATATATATATATATGCATACTTATACTTACATACATACTACACACACATCTATCCAAACACACTAGACCTATCTATATCTATCTATCATCATATCACATCCATCTATCTACATATCTATCTATTCTATCTATCTATAGATATATATACTATACATCTGTCTATTTATCTATCTATCTCTATATCTATCTATCTATCTATCTATCTATCTATCTATCTATCTATCTATCTTTCTCTCATCTCTCTTTACATTTGTCCATCTATTTATTGATCAAATTATCACCCAGCTTTTTGTAAAGATAAAGCTACACTAGATCAATGGACTCAAGCCACTCACACATTGTTGACATACTTGGATACATACATACATACATACATACATCACCCGAACAGGAATAGTATACTTTTATCAACAAACAACCTTCTAAATTTATGTTAAACTAAAACAAAAAGTAATTTGTAAACACACACACAAGCTTACTAATAGATTCCACAATTTTGCTCAAACAAGTATTTTACTCATTTTACCTTAGATATAAATATTACATAATACCTAAAAGTTCCTTCCAGTACCATTACGACACATAAAGCAAATGCTTATACCGGTTTATATAGAAAGAGTGTGAAGCGGAATCAGGAGAAAATAATCACCTCCTGGTCCAAGGACGCTAGTCTTATGTAGGTCTTTCAGAGTGGTGTTGTACCCATTTTGGACTGGGTCGAATTTCTAAATTTTGTTAATGTCTTTCCCCAAGGAATACAACGGCTCCTGGCTTTGCCACCACCTCGAACTCCTGGACATCAAGATCTGGATCCGCAGCCTTAACACTCGACCACCGATGTCACTTCATAATACACATAAATCACACCTCTGTCAGTCAAACATACATACATACATCTGTACATATAAATACATCTGTCTCATTCACACATACATATGTACACACTTACCTATTAATACATAGATACCTACATACATAAATACATACATACTTCTTCTTACAAATATACATGATCATACATACACAACACTCCTTCTCGGGGACCCCTATATACATAGGCAAGGTTAACTTAACATACAGGCAGTGGGTTTGAACACGGCCGACACAAACATTTTTACATACGTACATACATACATACATACATACATACCCCCCCCCTGGTCCATACATACAAACATACATACATACAGACGGACGATAAAAAGGAGGTTCCATGTGCAAATCACAACACTACTGTGCACATACATATACATACATATAAATACATGGTATACATACATACACATACATACGTACAACCCCACATACATGCATGCATAATATATGATACATACATACTTACATACATACATGCATACATACATACCTATAAATAAATAGCAAAGCTGAGGAAAACTATTTTTTCGAAGAATGACGAAGGACGAAGATTTCCCTTCTAGAAAACGGCAATTAAATGTATTTTGACGGGCATCACGGAGATTTCCCTTCCAGAAAACGAGAATTAAATGTATTTTGACGAGCATTACGGAGATTTCCCTTCCAGAAAACGGCAATTAAATGTGTTTTGTGGAGCATCACTGAGATTTCCCATCCAGAAAACGACAATTAAATGTGTTTTGTGGAGCATCATGGAGATTTCCCCTCCAGAAAACGACAATTAAATGTGTTTCGTCGGATCATCACAAAAAATATATGTTTAATCGGGGCATACTTGATCGGATATGTTTTGAAAACTATTAGTATTCTAGTGTGTATTCAAAAATTTCTCCGAATTTCAAAAATGTTTTCTTCTCACAAGTTAGCGATAGGACATGTTCTTAATATCAAATTAAAAAATGTCATGCGCGAAAGGTGAGAGAGAGAGAGAGAGGAGAAGAGAGAGGGAGAGAGGGATGATGAGGATGATGAGAGTGAGAGAGAGAGAGGGGAGAGAGAGAGACACCTTGAGCACGGGAGAGAGGAGAGGGAGAGAGAGAGAGAGAGAAAGGGGGGGGGGATGGAGAAAGAGAGAAGAGAGAGAAGAGAGAGAGTAGAGAGAGAGAAGAGATGAGAGTAGAGACGAGGAGAGATCGAGAGACGAGAGAGAGAGAGAGAGAGAGAAAGAGAGAGAGAGGATATATATATATATATAATATATATATATATATTATATTATATATATATATATTTATATATATATATATATAGATATAATATTCAGAGAGCGAGTGAGATGAGAGAGGATGAGCGAGAGAGGAGAGGAGAGAGAGAGAGAGGGAGAGGAGGAGATGAGAGAGAGAGAGAGAGAGAGAGGAGAGAGAGAGATGGAGAGAGAGATGAGAGAGAGCGAGAGGATGGAGAGAGAGAGCGAGAGCGAGAGATGAGGATGAGAGAGAGAGAGAAGAGAGAGAGAGAGAGAGAGAGAGAGAGTGAGAGAGAGATGAGGAGCTGAGAGAGAGATGAGAGAGATGAGATGAGATGAGGATCGAGAGAGAGATGTAGAGAGGGAGATGAGAGGAGACTGAGAGAGAGAGAGAGAGAGCCGGTGGGGGGGGGGGGGGGGAGGAGAAGTAGAGAGAGATTGACAGACAAACAGAAAGTCAGACAGACAGACAGGTAAACAGACAGGACAGTCAGGACCATACGGACAGTCGGACAGACAATGGGTCAAACTGGGGCTAGCACCAGGACGAGAGAGTTAGCAAAGAGGAGTGATGAGAGAGAGAGGGAGAGAGGAGAGAGAGAGAGAGAGATGAGGAGAGAGAGGAGAGAGATGAGAGATGAGAGGAGAGGTAGGAGATGAGAGAGAGAGAGAGAGATGAGAGGAGAGAGATGAGGAGGACGAGATGAGAGATGAGAGAGAGGAGAGAGAGAGGGAGGGAGGATGAGAGAGAGGGTGGGGGCAGACAAACAGACATACAGACAAAGACCGTGACAGAGAAAACAGATGGAGGGATAGGAAAGATAGAGACGGAGAGAGAGAGAGGATGAGAGACGAGAGAGAGAGAGAGAAGAGAGAGAGAGGAGACGAGAGAACGAGAGAGAGAGGAGAGAGAGAGAGAGGATGATAGGATGTATGAGAGAGGAGAGAGATGAGAGAGAGAGAAAGGAGGAGAGAATGAGATGAGCTGATGGGGAGAGAGAGATAAGAACAGACAGAGAGAGAGAGAGAGAGGGGAGAGAGAGAGGGGGGGGCAGACAAATACCAGACATACAGACCAAAGACCGTGACAGAGAAAAAGATGATAGGGATAGAAAGATAAAGACAGGAGAGAGACAGAGAGAGAGAGAGAGAGAGAGAGAGAAGAGATGAGAGATGAGAGAGAGAGGAGAGAGGAGAGAGAGAGAGAGAGAGAGACTGGAGAGAGACGAGAGAGAGAGAGAGATGA
This sequence comes from Doris montereyensis, assembly GCA_037039925.1. Classification (NCBI taxonomy): domain Eukaryota; kingdom Metazoa; phylum Mollusca; class Gastropoda; order Nudibranchia; family Dorididae; genus Doris; species Doris montereyensis. Next base: position 434 of record JAXRKP010003097.1, on the reverse strand, counting down.
AGAGGAGATCACACATGTAGGAGAAGTTGAATTGAGGTCTCTGCTTAGACAGAGAAGAGAAAGAGAGAGAGAGAGAGAAAAGAGAGAGAGATAGAGAGGAATGAGAGACAGAGAGAGAGAGAGAAGAGAGAGAGAGAGAGAGAGAGAGAGAGAGAGGAGGAGGAGAGAGAGGAGAGAGAGGAGAGAGGAGGAGAGAAAGAGAGGAGGAGGAGAGAGAGAGAGAGAGAGAGAGAGAAGAGGGAGAGAGGAGAGAGGAGAGAGAGAGAGAGAGAGATGAGAGAGGGAAGAGAGAGAGAGATGAGAGAGAGAGAAGGGAGAGATGAGAGGGAGGGAGAGAGAGAGAGAGAGAGAGAGGAGAGAGAGAAGAGAGAGAGGAGAGAGATGATCGAGAGGAGAGCGAGAGAGATGAGAGCATGATGAAGAAGACTTGAGAG
>JAXRKP010003096.1:0-25407 GCA_037039925.1 Doris montereyensis | reverse complement strand
ACAAAACACAAAATCAAAGCTCAACTGTAATGACATTCCGTCAAAAACAAGACAACAGATGGTGTTCCTTCTGTAAAGTAAAACTCATTCAACTGATAAATGTTTCAAAAAGCCATCAACATCATCGAATTCCGTCTCGAAAACACAACCTTATTGCACTAAGTGCAAATCTTCATCACACAGCACCAGCTCGTGTAGGCGCTTCTGTGATTTCCACAAAGTGATACTCACTGGACTAGCCAATGCAGAGACCGGAAAACCATCATGCCAAGCAAGCTAGAAACATTGAGACTGATAATAACGATGATCATACTTTCGCGTTCATGGTAGATTCATAAGCAAAAAACCATCAACAATTTCCAAATTTCATCAACAAAACTACTTGTTGACAGTGGTGCTTCATCACATATCATCACCGATGAAGCATTATTCAAATCTTTGAAAAATTTCAAGGAAGAAAATCACATAATTGAATTAGCAGATGGTGAGAAAAGCTTCTAATGCCGTTGAAGGAAAAGGGAATGCAATTGTTATAGTTCATGACACAAATAATCAGCCACATGAACTTCTTCTCCAAAAGCGCTTTGTTTGTCCCAAAAATTCAAACAAAACATTCTTTCCGGTATCCGCCGCAACAAGTAATGGCAAGCGATCAACTTTCGGGAAGACAGTGGACACATCTTATTCAAAAGGACATTCTTTCAATCTTCCAAAATCTCAGAATCTATATTACGTTTACCGTTAGAAAGTTCTGCTCAAAATAAGAAATTTTTGGAATGGCACAAAATTCTTGGACACTGCAATGCAGATGATATTAAGTTCGGTTGGCAGCAAGGTGACATTCAAATTTCGACCCATCTACTGAACTAAATTGTCCAGACTTGTATTCGTGGGAAAAGATGACAAACAATCGCAACAGAAATCCTGACGCAAAATCAACTAGACCACTAGACAAAGTACATCTGGACCTAGCAGGCCCAGTGGACCCAGCAGCGAGAGAAGGTTTTCGCTACGCATTAGTCTGTGTCGTGGTCTCTGGATTATCGTGTGTTTATTTCATTAAGAACAAGAGCGACACTCCTCGGGCATTCAATAAATACCTCATGCAGATGTCTCACCATTCGGGCAGGTGAAATCCATTCGAACTGATGGCGGAGGAGAATTTATCTCGGAACAATTTCAGAACATTGTAGTTCATAATAGAATTAGACACGAGAAAAGTTGCCCTGCTAGTCCTCACCAGAATGGGACTGCAGAAAGACAATGGCGGACTTTGTTCGAAATGTCAAAGTGTTTACTGATAGACTCAAAAACCCAAAACAATGTGGTGTTACGCATTAATGACCTCTACGTATATTCGTAATAGATGTTTTAATAAAAGACTCTCAAAAACTCCCTCTGAAGCCCTCACTGGCAAAATTCCAGATTTCAACAGAATGCACAAATTCGGCCAAACATGTTTTGCGCTTGTACAAAGCAAAAAGCTGGATGACAGGGCAGAGAAGGGAATTTTTTTGTCGGTCCGATAAAGAAAGTCCAGCATGTATATCTTATCTATTTCCCTGAATCTAATTCAGTGAAAAAGGTAAAAGATGCGTAAAATTTCTTGATTCTATGTCATGTGGAAATCTGAAACCAAATGAATCAAATTTTGATGAAAATGAAATGATTTTGTTGATAAATCTCCTAGTGGTAAACCATTCCACAATTTGATGACCCCTCCCCATATGAAAATATCAATGCCAATAATGAAGAATCTTTCAATGATTTCGAACCAGATCTTGCCACAAATAAGCACAAAGCTAAAGGCAAAATCAAACTGTTTCCAAAGGGAACAGCTCTCACTGTGACACATACATGCCATGTGATGATAATGCACATGAAGAGACTGGTTACCAATCTGAAAAATGAAACAAAAGACTAGTGCTGAGACTAAATCAAAATCTAAAGAACATGATGTAAAACCTAAAAGAGCACAAAGAAACCTAAACATCTAAATGATTATTACTTAGATGTAGATGATCCGGATAATTTATTTACCGTTACTCATTATTGTTACAATGCAAGCTATGATGTTCCTAAGACTTATTCAGAAGCAATGGTGTCACAACAAAGAAAAATGGAATGAAGCTATGGAAAGGGGAAATGAGTGCCCTAATTGAAAATGACACGTATGACATTGTTCCTTTATCGAAAAGAGTGCGTGGGGGAAAATGGGTGTATGCAATAAAATCAGACCAATTTGGAGATGAAACCTTCAAAGCTAGATATGTTGCTAAGAGGATACTCCCAAGTTGAAGGTATTGATTACAATGAAACTTTCTCTCAACAACAAAATGAGTTCAATCAGACTCTTTACACAGCTAGCAATACAGCATAACTATAAGATCCACCAAATGGATGTCAAGGCTGCATTTCTAAATGCACCAATAGATTGCCAGATTTATGTAGAGCAGCCACAGGGATTCGAACTCAGATCTAATGACAAAGAAAGATTGGTGCTGAGACTGAAGAAAAGTCTATACGGTTTAAAACAATCCGGCAGAAACTGGAACAATCTCCTCGATGCTTACTTACAAAAGAAGTTTCATCAGATCTGTTAATGACCCATGTTTCTATTTTAAACCTGACAATGATATTTACTTACTTGTGTGGGTTGATGATCTCCTTATTGCATCTAAATGTGACACAATAAAATCTGTGAAGAAATCACTTGAAGAAAATTTCAAAATGAAAGATCTAGGACTTGTATCTCATTTCTTGGGTATTCAGTTTGAGACCAATGATGATGAAATCTCAATCTCTCAGAGTAAATACATTGAAACTTTGCTTGATAGATTTGGAATGCTAGAATGTAAACCCAAATACACTCCATTAGAAATGAAACCGTGTATTCATGATACTAACAATCATTGTCAACCATTGAATGATAATGAATTTAAAATGTATAACAAATTATTGGAGCTTTGATTTATGTCATGACAGCCACAAGACCAGATATTTCTTTTACTGTCACTAAACTGTCTCAACACATGCAAAATGCAAAGACTTGTCATATGATTGCAGCCAAACACCCTCAGATACCTAAAAGGTACTATCAATAACAAAATGACATTCAGGAAATCAGAACCATTTCAAGTCACTGGATTTTGTGGCTGATTGGGCTAATGCGAAGACCGCAAAAGCGTAACTGGGTACTGTTTCAAAATTACTGATGCAGGTCCAATGATTTCTTGGAAATCAAGAAAGCAGCCACAGTGGCCTTGTCAACTTGTGAAGCAGAGTACATGTCTCTTGTCTCTGCTGCACAGGAGGGAAAATATCTTGTTTCTTTATTGAATGAAATAACGCAGTCTGATTACATAAATTTTCAATTGTTTTGTGATAATCAGGGTGCTATTGCCTTATCAAAAAACCCAACAAATCACCAAAGATCAAAACATATTGACATAAAGTTTCATTTTATTAGAGATGAGGTCATGCAGAATAATATGATGATTGATTATGTACCATCTGAAAACAATATTGCAGATATGTTTACAAAAGCAGTCACTAGAATGAAACTTGCAATATTTTTTGACTTATGTAATGGGTTAAGTTAGATAATGATTTGACAATATGAACTGTATGAAATGATTTCTATGCAGCTTTTTTTTTGTATTCAGTACTGTAACTGATGATATTGATATGGTAAAGACAAAAATGTCTTCTGCTTTTCTTTATTGCATTTTTGTTTTGCAATTATTTTTCTTAAATGAAAAACTTTTCTTACAAGATTTTAAAATTATTAATTAAAACTATGTTTATAATTATTTTGACTTATTTTGACTATAAATAATTCCTACTACATTAGGAACACAATAAATGAACATTCATTTTCATTTAGGTCTATCTACTAAGCCTTTTGAGTCATGTAAGCTGAGTTTATGGGGGGATGTTGATATAAACTCATCTGTACATTATTTCTTCTTCTTATTATTAATAATATTATAATTACATTATTATGAACTCTACGAAATGTACGAACTACTACTATTATATTGTTTTTTAATAAACAAAGGAAAGCACTCTGTTCTTCCTGTTCATCCCTTACAGGTCAACCGAAACAATGTTGTTTCTGTTACTACTTCAATCTTCAATTATTCATATATATATAATATATAATATATCATCCTCGCCATTTCCACTTATTGTAACATAAAAACGACTTATAGAATTTGCATTCGGACTAGTTAAGCGTAAATGCATCCATTGCAAAGGCCTCGATCTGGCTGAAGTGATACACATTTAGTGCACTGAGAATTTAACCTGGAAGCAAAGAAATTAATATCTGACTGTTCGTTTAGGCAATCGAGCGCTTTTTCTCAATAGTTCAGGGTTCATATTCCACTCTACCCATATTTATGTTACGGCTCTCAAAATCTGCTTCAATATTATCTTTGTCAGCGATTCTTGTTGCAGAAACCCAGACATGTCTAGATATGCACCATTTCCACAGTAAGCTCACTAACACATGACTTGATTGAACCCATTTGATTTATCTATGCATGTCATTACAACATTTTTATCGAAAAAATCACATGAATGTTATTGTGTTCTTTGATGAATGATTTTACAGCAAACAAAATGACAGCTAACTGTTCTAATTCAGGGGGGGGGGTGGGGGGTGGGGTGGGGGGGTGGGGGGTCACCTGAAGTGATTTTATTTGGCTTTTAAGTTTAGGTTTTCATGCTTTTAGTATGTACATGAGTAATTATCAAAATACAGTCATTCTTTATCACTGAAAAAATTGTAGCGTCCTTGGTTGCCATATAAACGACCGCCATCTTGGGTTTTGACTCAATTTTCAAAATCTATCTGCTCCCTTAGTTATGAATAAAATCACTCAAAACCTGTGCAGATCGTCTTTTCCATTCAATATCTGAAGAGCGACGTCTGGTTTTTAAAAAATTTTGGATGAGTTTTTTTTCATGAATTTTGAAAATACTATATAAATGGCATTTTTATTACAAAAAATAATTTCTCAAAAAAATTAACAATCTATTTTTTTTAAAGCCCCAGCGTCATTCTATTAACATTGACAAGAGGAACCTGTGTGCCAAATATTATACAGCTCGTTCGGTAAATGACGGAGGAGATAAAATTTTAGTGTGAAAAAACTACATTTCGAGAAAAATGCAAGTAAAGAAATCAAAAAAAACAAAACAAAACAAACGCTGCAGACGGGTTTCCCTTATGTAGCAGTCCTTACTCTTTCGACAGTCTCTGGCATTGTTACTAATATAAAGAGGATTATATATCTAGGTTTAGATGTGTACTGTTGTGAAAACAGGCGTCAAAATTACCAGTTTTTTTTCCCCTATGCTTGTGGGGTTGTTTACATACACACTGACGCGCAGCGCCTCTTACATCACACAGCGATGGGCTGAAGCAAGGCCGTCTCTACTATTAGAGACGGCCTTGAGCTGAAGCAAGGAGAGATATCGGCAGAAACTAGGTCACCTCGGTGATGTCACATTTGGCGATTAACCGCCAACATACGCCATGTTCTCAGTCACTGTTAATTTACGTCAAAATTTTGATTGTTTTTACCTACCCTCGCCTACAAAATATTTTGTAAAAACAAAACAATACGTCATATTGGACATTTTTCTACCATGAACTTGTAGATAAATGATCATTCTACCCGAATATGCAAAGAGCAGAAAATCAACCTTTTGCTCTCAAACTATGATCCAGATACTGTAAATGCTCTTTGGTCGAAGCCGTGGACCCTCTGTAGTCAAAGACTCACAGACAGCTCCCCAACCTTTCAGGCTAGCATCTGACTTTATGATGATTACAGGGTCATCAACACATATAAGTGCCTTAGCATCCGTTATGGTGTAGATCCACCATTTTATTTCAATTTGGCTTTTTTTATATAAACTTTCCCATTTTCCTTTGTGCTTATGCCATGCTTTACAATTTTCTTTCTCAATAGTCCTGTAGTCCTGTAGAATAATGGCCCGTGTGGGACCGCTTCAAAACATGAAATCACCATGCCAATAAGCTTAGCAACATCTCAGATAGGATTGTCAGAATTCTTTATTCATTTTTTCCTTCTCTTTTTGTGTGTGACTTATCAACAGAATGTTTCTCAAAACCGAGATAAGTAATCTTTGTACCGGTAATAATACAGATTTCGTCACATTAATGGCAAACCCTGTAATCGTTGAAAAATTTGGACAGAATCTTTAATGCTCACCAGTCATTCGGCTTGATTGGAACCAATCAATAGAGAATCATCAAGATATTCTGTAATTATATGTCCTAGGCTATGCTTTGTGAGCTTTGTAAAATGAATGGCGCCATTGCCGGATGCCTTTGGGTATACAGATATGTTGCATAGTCTTGCATTCCATCTGAATTTCAAATACCTTCTATCTTTGTTTGCTATTGGGACACTATAATAGGCAGAAACTAAATCTATACTTGCCATCCAACAATTTGGAGTGTTTAAATTCAAAGTTGTCTTCAACGTTTCCAATTCAAATCTTTGGTACTGAGTCTGCTTAAACTTTTTCAAATTCGAATTTATTCGGTATTATCCATTAGCTTTTTTTGTCTAGTAAATATACCAGATATGAATGCGCCTCGTCAGGCTGGGACTGATCTATTATCCCTTTCTGTTCCATTTTCCTTATTTCTATATCTGCCGCTGTTTCTCGTCGGCAGTACTATGAAAATTTGTTGCCATAAATTTAGCACCAATTTTTATGGCCTTTTAATTCAGTGTTTCAAATTCAATACAATACTTGTACAATTTGCAATACGTTTCAATCTGTGGTAAGTTTTTGCCACTTTTTATGTGTCTCTTGAAAGCCACATCTTCGTTAGTACATCTATTTTCAGATCGTAATTCTTTGTTTGTTCTGATTCACAATTAGCGCGATCTGTTGTGCTATTATTACTTGCCTGTTCATTTCGTGTCGAGCTCGCTCCAAGACTCAAGAGTCTGACATGACTTCAAAGACAACCTCGACCTCTGGTTCTAAACATTGAACCAAAATGGCGGCCATCATACTATTTCTATCTATTCGCTTTTACTTGCTTTTGTTCAATGCTTTGTACCAGGTAGCAATCGTTAGTCAACGTCATCAATTCATGGCCTACGCTCACTTATGCCTTCTTGTCCTTTGCACTATCATCTCGTGATAAGTTAATGAACCCAAATGAACTTGTGTTGAAATTTTGCAAGGTCTTCTACGGAACCACGTGCACGATCTTTTAATTTATTATTGAATTGATGGACCGTGACTGCGCCTTCTTCTGCCTACTATATCTCACTATACCAATAACTGATGCCGTGTTCTAATATAATACGTTCTGTTACTTATAACCCCCACCCTGAATAAGTTTTATTTTAAGGAATTCAGTTTATATGCCTAACAAATTTCATCTTAAAATCAAAGTGATGAAAATGCATGTATGTTCATCTGACTTTTAACCTTTTTAATATATTCAATCCTTTTCTATTCAAAATATTATAAAATAAAATGTTAAGACAAATACAGTTGAATAAAAAAAAAAAACACTCTGTGAACACAAGACAGAATCGAACCCGCAACCTCCGCATCAGCACACATGACTCGCCTTGTTAATGAAACTGATTTTTAAAGGCATGTAGTAAACATAGTTAAGTAGTGTGCTCTCTTTCCATGGCGAGGCAATAGGTGTCGAAGTAGAGGTTACGGGTTCGATTCTACGTGCTCACTTAGGACCGCCCTTGGTCAATTTGAAAAATTATCCTGAAAATGACATTAATAAGATACACATATTATTAAAACACTGCATGGATCAATCGAATGGCAGCATATCAGCATTGTAGTCCCCTTTTGGGCAGTCACAAGTGGTATGTGATAGTGATATGTCCAATTTATCTTTCAACAAGACCTGAAAAAACAAAAAGATTTACTTTGATCCTTCCATCACCCCTCTCCAAAATGGAACGAAACTACATGCCCATTGTCGTACAAGTGTAGTTTGTGCGATTTTCTCCTCTAGATATGGAGTTTTGTTAGCTTCAAAAATACTTCAACAACGCCGTGATTGATAGCGCCGCCATCTTGGATCATTGTTTAGAACCAGGACGGTGTTGTCAAGGTCGTGTTACGTCCCATGTCTCGCGAGTCTGTTCCGCAAGTGCGCGTACCGTTTTATGTTTATGGTGGTTATCGCAAAGAGTCTTATAACAGTTATAATCGTAATACATATATAATTAATGTAGTTAGGCCGTTTCTATCTTAGGTGACCCCCATTGAATAAGGGGATATAAATCTACTATTATTATTTTTATTATTATTAGATGAAATAATATTATTGTAATCAAGGACAGTGTCTTTGATATTACATGTACTACTGTTCCGTCTGTCTTTCTTTCCGTAATGATACAACATTTGCAGCGTTTTTTTGTTTGTTCTTTCTTCTTTTCTTTGGTTTGGGTTATGTATGTATTTTGGGGAAGAGAGAGGGAGAGAGAGAGAGAGAGTGAGAGAGAGAGAGAGAGAGAGAGAGAGAGAGAGAGAGAGAGAGAGAGAGAGAGAGAGAGAGGCAGGGAGGGAGGGAGGAGGAGAGAGAGAGAAGTAGGTGCGTGTATGTGTGTGTGTGTTTGCGTGTGTGTGTGAAAGCAGTTGTGTAAATAACATAATGTTATCTGCGTTTGTTCTTACAATTTGTCGCTCTTTTAAATGAGACAGGTAGTCGTCCCTCTAGCCAAATAAAACATTTTATAAACCGGAAGTACATATTTTCTCTACAAATATGGCCACCTCCAAAAGAGCGAACACTTACAATAGGCAAAATTGGGAAGATGCGGTAAGCTTGTGTTCAAGTCTATGAATTAAAGTGATTACCACATAAAGATCTAGGACTGTATATAAGTACGACGTTCCGACTGATATTTTGTCAGAAGATTAGATCTAGATCTAGAGTCAGTACGGGCTATGCAGAGGAGAGTTATAAATTTATTTTAAAGTTGAGATATTGTTGATTTTCCCCCATGATAATGGTGTTCAATGGCTAGTGGGTCTAGATATCTACTTCTCTTGTTAAGAATCTTATTTCAGACGAGGGTACTCTTTAAACCAAGTAGAGCTCGCAGTGTTACTGGAACAAAGCCTTACTGGAAGTGATCTTCTTACAGTGATGGGTTGCCCCAGCCATTTGCATGAAAAAACGGGAGGGAAATGCCAGCAGTCTCAATTGCTGCCGTTCACACCCAAAAATATTCACAAAACACACAAATTGAAAGCAAATTTCAGGATATTATGTTTTTATATCTACGATGTCAAAGCTATACATGGACCAAATGCTAAGAAGATTCATCAATTAGATTTTGAGACAGATTAATTGAAGAGTTCAAGTTATCATTGGGTCCCATTTTTGTGAAACCTGCCATATAGACTTAGTTTAAACAAGCAGTTCACATTTACAGATGATAAAAGACCTATAAAACATGCATTTTCTATAAGTTGAAAGAATAAGGAATTCATATTGAGGACGAAACGACTAAAAGGGATAATTGTACTTTAGCATCGCCAAGATTTCACCTCGAATACGATTACAAATTCAGTTTATGCTCAATATTGGGCATGGTCCTGATATCCCTCTCTCATTGAGTCCTCAACAGAGCATTGCGCGACATGATATGAAGGGCCTTTCATTTTTAAGTGTTCAATATAGGGTGATCCTACATGATATGTCCTGTTCATTTTTTACAAGTGTTATATCGCCCATAGTAAAGTTAGAACCCACTAAAGTGGGAGTAATTTGACCAAGTAAATGGTCCGAAAAATACCTGGTTTGGAGAGTTTCAGCGGTTGTAAAGTGGCATGCTTCCCATGTTGGACTCTGTATGGTCCTAAATAGAGCATTGCCCCGTGGTCCTAAATATAGGGCCCCATGCCAATGATGTCCTAAATAAAGGGCCTCCACTTTATCGTTTACCATGTACATTAGTCTAAATAAAATACACTGCACTTTCCTTTGTGCTAAAGGGCTGGTTGTAACCAATTGTTTTCGTCACCGCCAAGATTTCAATTTCAATACTGGTTACAAATTTAGTTTTATGCTCGATACTTTGGTTGCGTACAAATTTGTTTAAAGGGCTGGTTGCTGGACTGCACGTTATGAAGGGCTTCTCACTTTTACGTGTGTGGTTCTCCAGTCGTCACCCGATTATTACTGCCACTTTAGCACAGCTGACCAAAATAAATGAAAATACACTGTAGCGTAAAATACGGGGCTTCTGGACCAAGATTAATGCTAAAGTTCCTGATAGGGTAACTTGGACCAGGCAAACGTGGGCTTCAAGTTGTCTTCCTGTATTTGTTTGTTCTTCCAGTGTGAGTTTCCCACGCCAGTCGTTCCCTTTACTCCCACTTTAGCACCGCTGACCATAGGCGCAATAGTAGGAAATACACGGTGGCGATGCTAGAGCGGGAGTAATAATAGGGCCCGACTGACTTTGAAACACAAGAGCAGGGCTTTTTGTTGTTTGCTTTGTTTGTTTTCATGCAAGGGGCAAGCCCTCCCGAACCCCCGCACTTTCCTCCAGAAGAGGATAAAACTGACAAACAGAACCAGTAAGGATGTAAAATAATAATATTATTATTATTCCCCGCTTATCAGGAAACAAGAATTGCATTGATCTGCTATTTTGAAGAAGGCAGACATAAGGAGTATAAATATATTCAAACATCGACATAGGAACACTGTTTCTTTTAATGCAGAACATCCTCCTCATTCCCTCCTCAGGATAAGCTATGGAAATCTAATAAGAAAAATGTATCTCTCAAGTTTCATTCCCGGAGTTAGGCCGAGAGGAGATGGGACTAGAGAACAGAGATGTATGTAGGGTAGGCCTTGTGGATTGGCGAGATTGAGGAGAGAGAGCACCGCCAAGTGTCCAACGGTCGTTTCAATATTTTATTTTCAGACTCTGCCAAAGAGGCTTGTGATCATTGAGAAGTGAGAGGAGAGGGAATTAGTGTCGCTGTAGGCTAGCCTACATCGTGGTCAGTAGGCCTGAGTCGGCGAGAGAGAGAGTGAGAGCATGATCGCAGTGCTTTTTTAGTGAGTCAGGTCGGCGATACACTGCAAACAGTATCGTTTAACTATTTTCAAGTTAGATACGGTCTGACGGTACTAAAGTGCGATTATGCCACCCTTTTAACCCAAGTAGAGCTCGCAGTGTTACCGGAAGGGACTTTCTTACAGTGACGGGTTTCCCCAGCCATTTGCATGACGAAGAGTGTGTGCAATGGATGCAGCTAGGATTTAGACTTAGCTTGAACATTGAGTTCACGTTTACAGATGCATTTTCTCTAAGTTTGAAAGAATAAGGTATTCATATTGAGATGTGATTGCAACAAGAGAAACTTGAAACTAAGGACTAAACAATAACAGCGATAGCCGTATAATCAACTTAGGCTTGCACGAAGTGTGTTGAATGGGAAAGCATCACTTTGACGAATGATAACAAGGCGACCGGAAAAGCCACGAGCTTAAAATAAATTGTAATCTCGTTGGCGTTGTTTAAATGTGAACTCAAAGGCCAAACTACATCATAAACCATGAAAGAAAAGTGGAAATTTCCATTAACGAAGCCTAGGTGTGTGGCCCTAAATATAGGGCCTGCGCACTTCCCGTGTCAATGACAGCAGCCCTAAATATAGGGCCTGCGTGCTTCCCGAGCTAACAGTAACATGCTCTAAATAAAGGGCCGGCATTTTTCTTGGATTAAGGCTGACCTCAATGTTGATCTATAATCTTGTTCAGCTGTATACGAGGCTTCCGAACGTGGCACCGAAAGTTTTTTTCTCTCCCGCTGATGAGGCTGATACCCTTGACCACGACATACCTGTCATAGTGTTGTGCTAGTTTTTTACCTCCGTTTAGTTAGGTGATGTAGCGGGCAATTCATTTTGTAATCGTTGTTGTCATCGTGTTTAGATTGCATTAGTTGTGGGCCAACTGCAGTATTATTCCATGTCATGTTGAATAAAGGTAGCCTGTAATAGATGTTATTGATAGTAAACAGACATGGAATAATACTGCAGTTGGCCCACAATTAATGAAGAGGAATATGAAGGTATATCAGATCTACTAATAGTATAAAAACGGGTCAGGACTGAGAAATCTTCAGTGTGCCCAACCTTCATAAGCAACAAGAAGACATAGAAACAAATAAACACTAAACATTGCTGAACGAAACTAATAGAGCCAATGGTGCAACGACCCATCGTACAATTTCCATCGACAAAGCAAGCCTTATAACAACAATATATACAAAAGGAAAAGACAAAAAGAAAGAAGAAAATGAAATGCAACTGCCAAAGAGAGACAGAGAGAGAGGAAGGAAGGGATAGTAAGGAAGAGAGAAAGAGGAAAGGAGACATAAAGAGAACGAGATAAAGCAAGAAGGATAGAAAGGAGGGAGAAAATGAGAGAGTGTGTGTGAGAGAATCAGGTAGATAGAAAGAGAGATGATGAGGTAACATACAGGGGGCGAGGGGGTGGGGAACCACGTGGCTGCATGGTCAGGTTTTACTCCAGTTGTTCAATAATAGCGTGGCTGGCTGTATTGAAAATTATGTAGTAGAGTTGCAATGAACAACATTTATTTTTATTTCTAAAGGAATCATTTTAATCTTCACATCTAAATAAAATGATGGAACAATAATACTAATAGTATGATGGAGATATGTATATCGGCTTATGTCTGTGCTTTAGTATTTGCTGTATTGTTGTTTCCTCTTATTAAGTGTTTTTCTTTTCCAAATCTGCTCTTTTTACACTAAATTGTCTTAATTTCCTCTTCGCTTTCTCTCCATAGGAATTCCCAGTTTTATGTCAAACATGCCTTGGAGACAACCCATACATTCGTATGGTAAGTAAAAAAAAAAAGAAACTTTACATGGAATTTTATATTCTTAATTTTGTAAAAGTACAGTGATTTAATTTAAATAAATAAATCTTTGAATATAATATTGCCTTGATTGGGATATTTTGTCGGGAGGGGGGATATTTTATTGTGTGTTGTTAATGAAGTTAAGGAATCATTGAATGTTATTATGATGCCTAAGATTGTACACAAATTTACATGACGAGATATAATTATTACATGTGTTCTACAAAATTTGTCCATAACAACTTTTGTCATTTATAGATGAAAGAGAAATATGGCAAAGAATGTAAAATTTGTGCAAGACCTTTCACTGTGTTCAAATGGTGCCCTGGTGCTCGTATGAGATTTAAGAAGACAGAGGTATGTCAGACTTGCAGCAAAATGAAAAATGTCTGTCAAACATGCCTACTGGACTTAGAATATGGTAATAAAGTGTTGTTGTGTGGTTGTTTAATTAGTTTCTTATGATTTCTGGTTTGTGCACTTATCTTTTTTCTTAATACCAGTCTTTTGGTTTATTATAAGCTTTTGCATTTTATCTTGTATCTTATCTGTACTAAATCTTTTTTTGTTTTTCATCTTATCTATTCGATAATTAAACTTTTGCATTAAACACAGATAAGATAGAAAAGAAAATTGTCCTTCAGCCAATTACATGAAGTTTTCTCACACCCAATAAAATGTTCTAAACATGACAACATGCATTTAAACTATTTCCCACAATCTCAAGATAAATTACATGCTGGTTTTTTGGGTTTTTTGTTTTCTCCATGTGAATGTTCACTTTGAGATTTTTACGTCAGCTATTAATTCACTTGAAACTAGAGTCAGCTGAATATATTCTTTTGATTTCCTCAAGGTTTACCTGTTCAAGTGAGAGATGCAGCTCTCAAGCTACAGGATACTATGCCAAAGTCAGATGTGAATAAAGAATATTACACACAAAACATGGAGAAAGAAGTGAGCCCATCTTATATTATACATTTTGCAATAGTTGAAAAACATTTGTAATTTTCTCACCAACTTTTAAATGATTTTTAACTCTAAGTATATACATGAAATATTTTGTACTGAGATTTATTTATCATCATGATAAGTCAATGAATTTGTTTTTAATCAATATCTGCTTACCAATTTGAATCACAGAAGAAAAGATTATTCCAAATTTTACATATATGTACACTTCTCTCACAAATTTGTCATTTACCAAAATCGTAAAAACACGATTTCATCGTTGTGTCTCAGTGTGTTTGTTATTTGATTCTTTTTCAAACTTTGTTTAACATTCTTTTATACATATGTAGCATTGAAAACATTTGTGGGTCGGGGGTTCTTTTCTTTTCTGAATGTCGTTACACATCTTTAACAGGCAATGCATTGTGTCATTCAGGTCTTTGAACGTCACAATAATTTTGTGTCCCTTTTACCTTCCATTTAGATTGCCAACAGTGATGGTGTTTCTCCCGTTGGGGCTCTAGCTGGCAAAGCCCAAACTCCCAGTGACATGCTTCTCAAATTGGCCAGGACCACGCCATACTACAAACGAAATCGACCTCATATTTGTTCCTTCTGGGTGAAAGGAGAATGTCGAAGAGGTCAGGAATGCCCATATAGGTGATTGCCTTTCATCTTATTAATTACGAGCATGTTATACCCGGGTGATATCAAATACGATTATTAGATTGAGTCGGTACTCAATACTGAGGTTGGCATTAACAAACTAACTTTTAGGTTTTTATAAAAACCTGTTGAAAATGGCGGCTTGGATGAATGAAAATTTGAACTCAAAGACAAGCAAACGCTTCTTTTTGGTAGAAAAATTGTATAAATAAAAACAATATTGGGATCAATTGAAACCTACATGCTGGTCTGCTAACAGAGCCTTTGATGCACAAAGAACGACCAACTCAGAATAATGATTTATATATATTTAGATAGAATGTATGCAAATTTATAGGGTTTTATGTTTTGTTGGGTCTTTTTTATGTTCAGCATATCTTTTGTCTCTAGATGTTTTCTTTATAGTTGATACATGTATTCAAGATGCTGTAAAACGTTCACATTTAAGCACCTAAGGAGGGAAGCAAAATAAAATGAAACTCAAAACAGATTGGTTTGGTAAAGGCTTATGTGAGGTTAATTGATAGGTTTTCCTTATTTTTTGTTCTAAGAATTCCCAAAGTGCATGATAACATATTGGTTGGTTTAAAAAAAAAAATTCTTGTCTGCATTAAATGCACCTAAACATATGTTTCTTTCCTGTTTCTAGGCACGAAAAGCCAACCGATCCCGATGACCCTCTGGCAGACCAGAACATAAAAGATAGGTTCTATGGGATGAATGACCCCGTAGCTGACAAACTGCTCAGTCGCTACAGTGCCATGCCAAAGCTAGAGCCACCTGAGGATAAGACGGTCACAACTCTCTATGTGGGGAACCTTGGGGACAAAGTTGGGGAAAAAGACTTGAGGCAAGCGTTCAACTTCTTAGCATGATATTGATTTGATTTGATTTATCCACAACCAGACCTGCTGTTTATCCCGATTTAATCGGAATCATCCCGATTTTTAAGCGAAATTCCGATTTTCCGTTGGCCCATCCCCATTTTTGTGTAATACAACTGCAGTCGTTGCCTGGACGGCATTGTTCCCTATATTCAGCAAGCGATTTTTGTTTTTAATCAGCCAATAGCCGGATGTTTTGCCTATCCAGGATTCATGTTATTTTGAGTAATGGTTATCGATTCTTCACTAATATATTGTTCTCTTTGTCCCTTCTTCAGGGTACTCATGCAGTACTTGTTTGAGACTTCATAACTCGTATGATTATGTGTTATTGAGGCCTACTGCTATTACTAGAGCCTTGAATTTCAAACTGATTAAGCAGAAGGCTTAGCTGATATGCAATGACTTTTTAGATCTAGATCTAAATGTCCCTAGTATTAGGGACGTCTAGATCTAGGTCTAGATGACCTGTATCTGTATAAAGTAGATCACAAGTCAAGATTAAAATCTGTGAAACAATATGACTCGCCCTCCTGCAGCAAAGTGCGATCACACACGTGTCAGAGAGAGAGAGAGAGAGATGTCGCGTGTGTGTGTGTGTGTAAAAGAGAAATAGAGAGCATTTTCATGTGTGTTTCATGCCATCGCGAATGTATGTGAGTGTGTGTTAGAGAGGGAGTGAGCAACAATTTATGAAGTGAAAGGCAAATGTAAGGAAGAATAGAGGTTGGATGATAATTGACAGGTATGTCATGCACGTATGTCTGACCGGTTAACAGGAGTGGGGTGGGCGTGTGAAGAATGTGAAAATATGATAGCAATGATTAGCAAGTTATGTGACCACTGATGAGAAAGAAAGGAAAAAGTGAATGTTACTTCCACTTCAGTATGTAAACATTGAGTGAGAAGGAGGCAACTGTAATGAGGATTTAGTACTAGAATTCAGGTTTTATTGGGGGGGGGGGCTCTTAGAATGGATATTTTTACTTGGGGAAAAGGCAGAATCAGCGTCAACAATAACCTTATTTTATTATTATTTTCAAGATGAGGCAACCGGCTGACTCTATACCTGAAATCGTTCATGTATCCTGATTTTTTTACACCGAGGTCCTGATTTAAAAAAATTAGAGTGGCAGGTTTGCACAACTAAGGTGATCTGGGGGTTTTTGGTAGGGTTTTTCATTTTTGCCCAGACTGCCACTGCCACGTAAACAGCCAAGGGATCTTTAACTTGCAGTGTTGTGATATGCACACAGAACTTCCTTTTATCGGCGTCACCAATGAGACTAGGAGTCGATCCACCTATCTGGACGAGGGGTTCAGAGGTGTGTTTATCTTGAATTTTACGTATATGAGAATCAGTGTAATTTTTGTTTTAAAATTCCAAGTCATCTGTAGAGACGTAGAGATTGGGATGAAAGTCCGGAGACACCATTCTGAATTCACAAAACTACTCTTACACTTTGCCAGAAAGGCCAGCAGTCAGTAGCCTTTTAAGGAGTCAATTTAAGTAAAATTAACAGTTTTCTGTTAACGTTAGGGGATGTCACCAAGTAAGATTAGTTTGCATAGCCAATCTGTTTTTCTTTTTTAATTTTGAAAAGGTTGACAGCTATGATCGTCTCAACATCTCTCAATTTGTATTGGTCAATATTGATGTTAAAATGTGAAGGAAGATATAATTGATGGCTTTTGAGCAATATTACAACAATTGTTATGGATTATTCATTATTACGCTGTTATCATTATCAGTAGGGGTATTTATAGCCTTTTTATTTTTACTAATATTATTATCATAAATATCAATATTATTTCTATCACGGTTATCATTGTTTTATTATAATTTGTTTAGTAGGCTATTTTCAATATATTCTCTATATGATTTTGATTATTACTCTTACTTAGAGTTGCTTGACTGTATTGTGAGGTTACTTTTCCTGTCATAGAAAGAAGAGCAGTAGCATCTAGGACTTGATTTTAATCCCAACATTTGTCCATTGGTATAAGGATGTCTTCACTATTATAAGTATTATAGTGCAACTAATGTGAATTAGCTTTCTTACTTTTCTCATTTTCCAGTAATTTGATTTCAATGTAACATTTGTACTTTCAGGGATTACTTCTACTGTCTGGCGAGATTCGCTCCGTAAAATCTCACAAAACAACAGTGTGCATTCATCCAGTTCACAAATAGAACTGCAGCGGAAGCAGCAGCAGAGAAAGCCTTCAATAAGCTCATATTGTGTGGAAGACGTCTCAATGTCAAATGGGGCCGGTCTCAGGGTCAGCAATCCATCCCTGCTAAGAATGAAGGACAGCCTGAACAACCTCTTGAGCCTGTCCCAGGACTGCCCATGCGTAAGCTTTTATCTGTTGGAATCTCTGTATATTTTCTTCTATTTTGTTAGCATAGGTGTCAACCAATATGTTAAAAAATGTATGAGATTTATCTGTATTTTTTGTGTGAAAGAAACCCTAAATTAACAGCAGAAACCCAGAGAAAATCTGAAGGACACCATTCTGAGGTTCACGAAACTACATTCGCACTTTGCATACTATTTGTTGTTTTCCTTAAAGGAATTAATTCAGATTGAATTATCAATGTGTTCTGAAGCATTTGACATGTCTGAAGCTATGATTATTGCTGCACTCGTTAAAACTGGATATTAATTATTAAATGTGTCCTTATCAGTCACATGTTCAGGGGTTTTTAGGAGGGTTTTTTTGGTGGGGGGGGGGGGGGATGGGGGCTTCTCTTCATATTTTTTGTGTATGCGGGGGCCAAGATGTCAGCCTCTGAACCGAAGGTCATAGGTTCAAGCACTGACGGTGATTGAAAGATTTTCTCTAGCTTTTTCGACTCACAATTACCCCTTTTGTCCAAGTAGGTGGATCGACACCTAGGCCCACCAGAGATGGATAAAAAGGAGGTCTCGTATGCATATAACAACACTCTGTGCTTGATTGATTGTTTTTGGGTGGAGAGTGACTAATTTGTCACATTTTCTTTTCTTTATTTCGATAGAGGCACAAACTAGTTTGATAGACAGAGACTTTTTAATTTAGCAGTGAGATTACATTAAGCCTTTGCTTTATAATCTGTCTAAACTCAAACATCTTTTTGAGGATATGTATTGTTAATTAAATTTCGTACAATTTGAGGTATTTCTTTATGAGCTTTTTATAATAGGTATCATTATAGTTTGCCATGCTTAAATGCATAAAACAGGGATGTACATGGCAAATGGAAAAAAGATCTGATAGTATCTGAAATGTAAAACTTTCAGATACTGAACACCTCCTGTACCGTATTTAATCTCACACTTACAATAACAGCACCATGCAATGCCATCATTCTCAACGTTCCTGATATAACTAGAACGAGAATTCATCATTATAATCTTAAATTGACAGCAGAGTTTGTTCTTTGACATAGAACTTAGATCTAGATCAATCAGATTTACTGGTGAATCCCCGATCATTAAACCTGAACTTTTGACAGGTCATCCCAATTTAGTAAATTGTCTAGATCTACATTCTGGAGCTAGCTTACCTTTAACCTAGACCTAGAATTAGTTGTTTTGAAATTTGCTTGTTATTATAACAGTGATAGCAAAATTCTAAATCAATTTTGATTCTATTAACTAGGCTACCAAGTAGATCTAGAGTCTAACTCTAGCTCTACTAAAGTTATTGAAGAAAATGGGTGCGACAAATTCTAGACCTAGTAATCTAAATCTAGTCTCGTAGTTTTTAGGCCTCTAGATAACAATTAGACTTAAATCTAGATATCTCTTATCTAGATCTTACTAGAGTGAATCCAGATCTGTCATAAAAGTGTTATCTAGAATCTAAATCTAGAAAAATCTAGATCAACAACGTGCACGTTTATTTTCAAGATATCTCTATCCGACTAGAATCTAGATCTAGATCTCAAATTCTCTGGAACGCCGAGCAAGAAATGATTTTAATCTGTTAACAAGCTAGATCTATTTATACGCTGATATACTAACAAAGCTATGGCCTAGGGAAAGCTACGGCTTAGATCTAGGGCTGTCAAGTCGTCATAATAAAAATCTAGATCTAGATAGTACAGATCTAGAATCTAGGTCATTTCATTCAAGCAGATCGATCTTAATCTTGCCTAGCTTTAGATCTAGATTAGACTATTAAATCACAATAACCCACAAATAGGATTATAATATAATCGCAAATAACACAATAGGAACTTTAAAATAACTTAGCTTCGATTTTCTGACATGGTCCCATTTCTAACTGAGACGTACGACTGTAGAGAAGTAAGTCAGTGCATCTCAACATTGTCTACATATATCCCAAAACCCTTTGCGCGAAGGCTACTTTCACAACAAATGCATTAGTAGATTCAGACTGAAAAATCTAAAAGGAAGAAAAGAAGGTTCTGATTTCTAAATCTGAAATCTTCTCGTGTGAGTAGTAGGGCCTCACGGATCAGTGTGGAAATTGTACTTCGTCGTGAAAGTTAGAATAAAGCAGCATGCTTCCGCTGATGATTAGTATAAAAATCGGCGATGGGCCTGGAGTCAGGAATTTTATCCTGTTGTGCTAAACCATCTCACTTATTCATTACAGCGAACATAGAAGTATTTTAATAAAAGGGAAGAAAAGGAAACTTAAGAAAAAAATATGTTAAAACTAGAAAACCTGAAATCAGAGGAAATCTGAAAGATTTACATCCCTGATATAAATTGAAATATGGTCTTACTTTTCCAGAAAAAAATTAAATTCTTCCGCTCTGGCTTATTTTTGTATTTCAAAGGCATGTAATATAATGAACTCATTTCATCAAGGATGCCATAAGATGTTTAACATAATGTATACTTTCTCATGTGTGATATTTTCAGGTAAAAATGTACGTCATGATAAACTTTAGCATTATTTATTCTCAATGCTGTCTTTTTTATTAAAGGTGGTAGGTCCTACTCATTTCCTCTCACTCTTTCATTTATCTTTCCTCTTGCTGTTTCCTCTTAATACACGCTGAAATCACCGCATATGGTGAAGAGGAAAATCTTTGTCATAACATTTATCAGGATTTTATCTCTCTTGCTTTTTTGTCCCTTCCATAAATCAGTCTTTTCCCTCTCATCTTATCTTCAGCTCTCCCTATGCCTCCGAGGAGCTTACCAATAATTATTTCAATTTGGGGCCTGGGACGGAGGTCCTCCCCCTCCTAACCCATTCAATATGCCTTTCCGAGGTGCACCACCTCCTCCACGGGTCCCAGAAATTTCCCACCTATGATGAGAGGAATGCCACCAGCCAATGGTCTTTGGAGGGCCGCCTAGAGGTCCACTAGGTTTGTAATAACTGGTTCAATGTGTCAGTATCCGTATTTCATGTTTGTTATCATTGGTGCCTTGCCAAATCTATCTTGAGATGATATGTGTGTTGATCTCACAAAGCCTGTTGTACAGTGAAAACTTCGTGAATGTTGGTTTTTTTTTATGCATTAACTGATTTCCTAATGACTTCTGAGCATTTTAACCTTATGCAGTGAAAATTGGTCGAAAGGTGACCAAAGTTACAAGTGTTCTTGTAAGAAGAATTTTAAGCTTGGTTAGTAATCTCAGTTTTAGTGACCTACTGGATGTGGAGTTGCCACAGCTGCTTGTTTGGAATAAATAGCGCTTGGTATAGGGAAAAGCGACATTTGAGACATAATGAGTCATCAATTCAGTAATAAATCACGTTATACTAGGGACACTGCTGTCAGTTTATCACCAACTGTTTCACAATGATCAATGATCTCCATTGTGTTGATAAACAATGAAATGCTGAAAAAGATTGTGATTACAAAGTGAAGTGCATCTCATCGATAACAAAGCCATGGGGCGGTATGAACTTAAAAATAAACAATGTTTCATTGGTTGGTAACAAACCTTTTTACCCTGATTTAATTGGAATCATCCCAATTTTTATGAAAATTTGCGAAATTCTGATTTTCCGTTGGCCGTCCCCAATTTTTGTGTAATACAACTGCAGTCATTGCCTAGACAGCATTGTTCCATATATTCAGTCTGCAAATTTTGTTTTTAATCGCAATACCGAATATCCTGCCTATCCAGGATTCACGTTATTATGAGTAATGGTGTATCGATTCTTTGCTGTTAATTGCTCTCTTTATCCATTCTTCAGAGTACTCGTGCTGTACTTGTTAGAGACTTCCAAAAATTGTTGTATGATTACGTGTTTTGAGGCCTACTGTGAGAAGAGCTTCCCTGATATTCAATGACTTGTTAGATCTAGATCTAGACGTTCTAGTATTAGGGATGTCTAAATCTAGGTCTAGGTGATCTGTATCTGTACTCTAAAGTAGATCTGATAGATCTAAATCAAGTCGAATTAAAAACTTTGAAACAATATGACTGCCCCTCCTGCAGCAAAGTGCGATCACACGCATATCAGAGGTGAGAGAAATGTCGCACGCGTGTGTGTGTAACAAGAAAAAGAAATAAGAGAGCATTTTGTGTTTGTTTCCTGCGATCGCGAATGTATGCAAGTGTGTGTGTTAGAGGGGGAGTGAACAATTTATGAAGTGAAGGCAAATGCAAGCAAGATGATAATTGACAGGTATGTCATGCATGTATGCACCGGATAGCAGATGAGAAAGAGAGGAAAAGTGAGTATCTTCCACTTCCGGTAAACAATGAGTGGAAAGCAGGCAACTGTAATGCCGATTTAGTACTAAATTCAGGTTTTATTGGCACAGGGGGGGGGGGGGGTGCTATTATAATGGATATTTTTACTTGGGAAAAAGCGGAACCAACACCAACAATGGCCTTATTAAGTTCGAGATTAGGTGACCCACTGACTCTATACCTGAAATTTCCCAGGATCTGATTTTTATGTCTATGTCCCGATTTTAAAAAATTTAGAGTGGCAGGTCTGCTGTTACTTCACTATATGTAGCATTTACTATGTCATTTTACCTCATGATAGAAGGTCAAGGTCTATGCCCTTAATATAGGGCCTGGGCGCTTCCCGGCCAAGAGTCCGCCCTATATTTAGGGCCATGGTTCTTTCTGGCCCAATGATGGCATGCCCTTTATTTAGGGTCGTGGCCTTTTGAGTGCAGGAAACCCCTTTTGGGAAAAAATTTCAGAGTTTTTCTTTTGTTTCAAATCAAGTTTGAGCTATGTGCTGAAAAAATACCTTTTCAACACATTTGTGAGCTTTTCAAGGTACAGCATTTGATCAGGGTGTTCTTAAAAGATTATTATAACTGGAAAATCAAAGAATTCAATTTTCGACTTCAGCTCACATTTTCCCTGTTTTCTGTTGAATCCCTTTCAGCGTAAGACATGTTTTGTCAGATCCAACATATGTCATGTCTCATAGACAAAATCAGCTTAGTGCTTCAGATAAGGGAATATTAGCATAATATACATTTTTTTGCATGTGTACATAAATTACATAATTGTGCACGCATCTAGTCCCTCACACTTTTCTCTTTGTTGTTCAATCACTAGAATTCTGTGAAGCCATCAATGAATTTTGTGAATAGTTTTAAAAAGTTCCCTTTTGGTTTAGAAGCCCACATGGCCTGGGCAAAGACCATATAAACTACCAGACAGGGAACTTGCTTAGCGCCGTCTATAACAACAGTGCATAAGAGGGTGGCATGGTGGGTTGGGTGAATATGACTTATGCGCAAATAGCTGCAAGGCAGAAACTTGGAAAGTAGAAGATGCCGCGCTTAAATTAGAGTTATAGCGAGTGCGTAGTGATTGTCGTGTAAATTTATTAGTGTACATATGTATGTAAAAAATTATACATAGGGTAATGCTATACGTTTTAAGGAATTATTGAACAACGTCCTTTGCCCTAATGAGAGCGAGAGACAGACAGACAGATAGACAAAGAGAGAGAGAGTTGATTGATTTGATTCCATCTTTATTTAAAGGAACTCAATTAGGCCTTATTTATACATCAACCCTTTTATAACAAAACAATACACTGTGACAGCATTATAATAGTTAAAATGATAGTTTAATAGTAATAATAATAAATAAATTTTAAAAATAATAATAATACACAACCAAGAATGATAATTGTATGTTGTATACACATAGTAAGTGAAGTCATGATGATATTGAGTAGTGAGAGAGAGAACAAGCAATCATATTTTGTTTTGTAATGATATGCATTATGTGTATAATGCCAGCGTGGACTCAGATGAGATCTCACGTCAACTGTTTGGACCCATTGATGAATCTGTTGATGATTTGGATGAGAAAATAAAATAAACCAACAAATTCATGAAGCTGAATTGTTAGCTTGATGATTTGTCTTGTTTCATTATCATCATCATAACGACATATATTTACTATAACTTTTTAAATTTAAAAACAATCATTTCCTTTATCTTCTAATGGTGAGTGTACCCCATGTTTAACACATATATTCAATTCGCATGATACCCTGGTAAAGTCAATAATAGAGACTGTACATGACGATCTACAAAAGGACTTTGATCTCTCCAAACAAATCATTTCTTCCTTTCTTTCTTTCTATATCAGCTCCCATTCTACCTTCCGGTGTACGGGTTTAGATGCCAGAAATGATCTTTTCCAGGCTGCCCTGTCTGACATTTCTGTTTCCTCCCTGAAAGTTAAATTTCTTTGCGTTAATGCCTCTTTTATATCTTTTTCCCACTTTCTCCGAGGTCTGCCTTTTGGTCTTTTACCTTGAGATTTAGCACTGTATACTGATTTAGCTATTCTATTGTCATTCATTCTGTTTACATGCTCAAACCATCTCAGTTGATTCATTTCGATCTTAGTTTTTATGCTATTTGCTTTGGTTTGATCTTTATTGTTGTGTTTCTGATTTTCTCTTTTAGTTTTCCCCTACTGCTCTTCTTAGATATTTCATTTCGGCTGCCTGTACTCTATTGTATTCCCTACTGTCTAAGGTCCAGGTTTCACTGCCATAGAGGAGAAGTAGAGCAATAAACTGTGTTGTATACTGTCATTTGGTTTTTGTTGACAATTCTTGTTTTTACCTACAAATGCCTTTCCTAGATGGTTATATATTGCACTTGCCTTTTGGATTCTCTGGCTGATTTCTTCTCTTAGTTTTCCCTCTGAGTTAATCATTGCTCTAGGTAATTCTAGCTTTGAACTTGTTCTAGAATTCTCCCTGCCCAATTTAAGATTTTTATGTTTTAGCTTCCCTAGTTACTAGCACTGTTTTGGTTTTCTTTTGCATTTACTCTCATTCCTCCTTTATTTATTCATCATGTTGATATTCGACTAGACTCCCTTTCGATTTTCCAAACAGAATAAATCATCAGTAAATGAAAGCATTGATACATTTACTGATTTCAGCTTCAACATCCCTACATTCATTTTCTTCATTTTTGAGGATGCCTTTGCTGAATCCATAAATGTGATAAACAAAGGGACTTAGGATAAAATCCTGTCTTACCCCTATATCTACATCAAATTCTGCAGATATGTTTCCAGCTACTCTCACTGCACATGTTGGTAAATTGTAAAAACTTTTAATGGCTTCTATTAAATTTTGCTCTACGTTGTGTTCTCTTAAGGAATGCCGTAGTTCGTCCCTCCTCACAGTGTCAAATGCCTTTTCTAAGTCAATAAAACACAGGTGCAAGTCAGGTGCAAGTCAATGTTTCTCTCAAGGAATTTTTCTATTATTTGTCTAATTGTAAATATGTGGTCTTGTACACTTCTTCCTGGTCTAAATCCACACTGATGTTCTTGAATCTGATCGTCTACTCTTTTTCTTAGTCTCATTTGAAGAATTCTGGCATACAATTTTCCTGGTACGTTAAGTAGTGATATCCATCTATAGTTTGAGCATTTCATAGGTGATCCTGTCTTGTGTATTGGTACTACCATTCCCTTCTTCCAGTCGTCTGGCACCTGTTCGGACTTCCATTCTTG
>JAXRKP010003095.1:0-22500 GCA_037039925.1 Doris montereyensis | reverse complement strand
TCATCAATATGGTGCAGTGTCCAAGATCTACGTTAGTATGATGCATTGAGTTGACTCACATAACGTCGAAGAAGTAGTGACAGATGGTTTAGCCGACTTTATCGGTTGAATGTCCGTAGTACGGATTCCTAATTCCAACAGTCTCGTGGCACACCTTGGATACATTGATCATGTAAAAAAATGACTTCCAAGACATTGATTGGGACATTGATTGAGAGGGGGCTTTTCTGCGCTTTGGCATTGAAAGGAGAGTTCTTCTTTACCCAATGTAACTATGGGGTATCCTGATCGACCCGAGCCCTGGCCTCGAGTCAGCTGGGATCTTGTAATCGACGATGGTTACTGTTTCAAAGGATCTCTCGCCTTGACAGTTGCATTGAATAAATAATTTCAGACAACTTAAAAAATCTATATTTCCCAATGTTGAAAACAAGTACACGTTGATGTATTATCCAATCTTTCAAATTTCTTTTGGGTTCTACAACTACCCTAGCAAGAAAATCCAAATAATTAATTTCTTCATTTTAGCAACGCGACTAACACGGTCTGAATGTCTAGCGCATTCAATAAATCTCCATACTACATATATTATCTTAAATCTGGGTGAAAGCTTCTAAGCGTTTTGATGAGAATTTCCAAAGATATGAGAAACAAACAAACAAACATGTGTTTTAGAAAATTGTTAAACGAGCAGGAAAGTGTAAGTTTTTTGGCAACAGCAAAGGTGAAGGACATCGATGAAGCTTGGAACCAAGAAAAAACCCTTCAAATGAACCCTATGAATTTATGAATTATGAAATTCCTCTCAATCGGCTTGGGGGGGGAGGGGGTAGGGATACGGGCGATGGAGCAATCAACAACGAAAATGATCAATTGCATATTATACACATTTGCGTGTTTATGGCCGAGATTGTAAGATAGGCTATATAATATTGCATTAGGGCATTTCTTGCGGCAATATTTCAAATACACAGCAACCGTAAACCTTCAGTGCCTTGTTTCAAAATTATTTTATCAATGTGCACAGGGGGAACTGGTGGTTCAGACATAGATGCCAGCCTCTCAACCAAAGGTCGCGAGTTTGTGTCCATACAAACCATCGAACTCGGCGTACATACCACATAGTGTGCAATGAGTATAATGATAAGTAAGTAAAGTAAAGTTCCTTAAGACCCATAGAGTTGGAGCTTATCCCGGTGTCTATAGCGTGAAATGGAACAGGTGACAATAATCACCTCCTGACTAGGACGCTAATCTGACGCAGGTAGTATAATGAGAACAGCTATTATAAAATGCCACGATTTCAGAGTCATCGTGTGTTCCATTCAAAGACACGATCGGTTTTGGTTTGATACGAATTACTTTTTTGAGGCCTAGATGTTCCTAAACATGATAAATGTTGCTCACGCCTTGCCTCTCATGGCTGGACTATGTTGCTCAGTGTGCCCCTCCTCCAACCCCCCCCTCGCCGCCAACCCCGTACTTGTCAATCACGCTTCCCAACTAGACGAAAGAACCTATTTCCCTGATGGCTTCTCCACGGACTGTGACTGAGGTGCTAACTGGTCGTTGATCTTCAAGAGTTCGGTCGCCCCCTTTGAGCTATGTCAGTGCTGATGTTTTCAGTGTGGGTGGTCTTTCTATGCAGGGAACGAAATTCAACGACACTGTTCATTCCCTGGTAATTACCCCAATGTTGAAGTTTGATCACAAAAAATACTTATACGCTTCAGATTATGTGTAAAATTCAAGATCTAACATTATGTGTAAAATTCAAGATCTAACATTATGTGTAAAATTCAAGATCTAACGTGAACCACGTTAGAAAATTCAAGAACGTAATCAGGTCATATGTTTCATCTTTTCATTGCTTTCAATGTGTTTCTGTAAGAAAGTATGCCGCCTAAAGGTTTCGCTGTCCTATCGTATCCCTCTTGTTTAGACCTCACCATTGCTATTGATTTGTTACTTTTCTTTTAGTTTCATTTTGATCTGTTTTACCAATATCCACAACTAAGGTGATCTCAGGGGTTTTTGGTCGGATTTTTAATTTTATCCACACCCACAACTAAGATGATATCAGAGGTTTTGGTCGGATTTTTAATTTTATCCACATCCACAACTAAGGTGATTTCAGGGGTTTTGGTCGGATTTTTAATTTTACCCATATCCACAACTAAGGCGATCTCAGGGGTTTTGGTCGGATTTTTAATTTTACCTATATCCACAACTAAGGCGATATCAGGGGTTTTGGTCGATTTTCAATTTTACACTGACTGCCGTGTAATAAGCCGAGGGACTTGTAACGTGTACAGAGTGTTGTTATCTGCATACGGGACCTCCTTTTATCGTCCGTCTCCGGTGGTGCTAGGTCTCGATCCACCTCCATGACAAGGAGGGAAGATATTACTTCGAAAAAAACTCGAGAAAATGTTTCAACCAAGTTCGCGGGACTCGAAGCCACTACCTTTTGGGTGAATGGCCGCCACCATGCCACTGGACTTCCGAGTCCCCCACTTTTATTCTGGATTAGCTATGTAAGAAACAGGCTGAGTATCAACATCATGTTAATCCTTTTCGTCTTATGGGCTGACGTACTTTATTCCCCTGCTCCATTTACCATAATGATGAACTTTTGTAGTAGTTAACTATTATTCCCGATGCTTTCAGCTGCTCATTCCACCATTTCCATACCAAACCAGAAGACAGGGTTAGTTTAATCTGAAAGTGCATGTTTACCAGTCAGAAGACATGAGTTTGATTCCCATTCTAAGTGGACTTGTCGCTCCACCTTTCAGCAAGGAAGAATCTTACCGGAGAGAATCAGACTTGGCTAACGTAAAGACTACGTGGGAAGTAATGCCAATTTACCGTATTGTGTCGTATAAGTAGAAAAATCAGGATTCTATCCCTGATTACTATACGCTCAACTCTGAGCAAGTGATACATTTTACTTTAAGAAATAATACAATTCCAGAAAGAAAAACTAGAGTTAATTACCTTCAGATATCATGACAACCTTGTTTTACACTTCGATGCTATATTCATTGAAATAATACGGCGCATCTGATGAGTGACATGCATCTATATAATTAATCAAGAAAATTAAAAGCGAGGCATCCAAGATTCAGGCCAGAGAAATGTTCAAGATTCGCACAATGCAAACGAAGAAGAACAATCAATATATATCTATAGAAAAAAAAAAAAGGTTTTAAGTATAATAGCATCTACTATTCAATAACTTCCAACATGTGTGTGATATAGAATACAAGATTTATGAAAGAAGAGAGAAAAAGAGAGAACATGAAAAGAATGTATCAGGCGTTTAGCTACTCGGCGTCAAAATAACACAAATGCCTCTACTCCTTACTTTTGTATTTATATCCTTTGATCGTGGCAGCCAAGCTTGAAAAATCAGGTCAAGTCAATATGTCACTTCCCAGCTCCCTGTCAAATTATATTCAGCGCGTGCGTGCGTCATTGTCGTGATTATGTCAGTTAATACAAGTGCCTACTCCACCGTATACACATTTTCAACGCTTCGCTTGTGCATCTCATCTCGACGGGAAAACCCCCCTCCCAAAAAAAAAAAAAACGACAGAGGGAGGTAACCAAAGGACACGGTTTATACGTCTCTTTAAATCAGTCAAGGGGAAAAACTCGAACGAATGCAACTTTCCCAACTCTGAAAGAATTTCCTCCACTTGACCTCAAGCACTTTCTCTGTCAGTTCTTGGAGAGAGTATAATGCCATAAGAGTAATGGATTCCGTGACCTTCGTAGACTTAGACGTGTGCAGGGGACATACGATGTCGTGACATGAGTAAGATCTTTTAAGAGGAGGACGTCACTTTACGTTATGTCCACATTGTTGACTTCTTCATGTGTGTTTTTTTAGCTCTCTCTCTCTCTCTCTCTCTCTCTCTCTCTCTCTCTCTCTCTCTCTCTCTCTCTCTCTCTCTCTCTCTCTCTCTCTCTCTCTCTCTCTCTCTCTCTCTCTCTCTCTCTCTCTCTCTCTCTCTCTATCTATCTCAGCCTTTGGTCAGTCAAGACCGACCTGCAAGGCAGCAGGTTGTTTTCTTTCAGGGTTAACTCCCCTAGCTTTTGGTCAGCAAGACCTGCCTGCAAGGCAGCAGGAGACTCGTGGAGGGCGGGATCATCTACTCCCTGTAAAGTTGCTTGATATCTGTCCACTGCCCGGACTTATTAAATTAATTAAAATAATAAAAACATCAAACAAACTAGTCTGTGAGATGGTCATGTGTTAAGTATAATAATACAATGACATTTACTGAATGTGTACTTCGCAATTTCAGAAAATATATTAACAGACATATCAAACTTTGCTTTTGCTGAGGCTGAGGACCCAGACTAACTTAATAAGTACGTATGTCTTATATCAATTATACGACAAATTAAGAACGCCAAACGTCTCAATTCTTAAGAGTAACAAGTAATGGAGATGAGACAGATGAAGAAGTAGATATCTCAATGGAAGAACTTCAAACAGCTATAAGAAAATTGAAATTAGGAAAAGCCCCAGAGCAGAGCAAGTTTATCCAGAAATGATTAAAAACCAAGGGCGTGAGGCAGACAAACTACTACATGCAATATGTCAAGAAGCATGGAAGTCCAAACAGGTGCCAGACGACTGAAAAAGGAGCTGTAGTACCAATACACAAGAAAGGATCAACTATGGAATGCTCAAACTATAGAGGGATATCACTACTAGCGTACCAGGAAAGTGTATGCCAGGATTCTGGAAATGAGACTGAGTAAAAGAGTAGAGGGTCAGATTTAGAGCATCAGAGGGATTTAGACCAGGAAGAAGTGTACAAGATCACATATTTACAATTAGACACATAATAGAAAAATTCTTGAGAGAAACATTGACTTGCACCTGTGTTTTATTGACTTAGAAAAGGCATTTGACACAGTGATGAGGGACGAATTATGGCATTCCTTAAAAGAACACAACCTAGAGCAAAATTTAATAGAAGCCATTGGGAAAAGTTTTACAATAAACCAACATGTGCAGTGAGAGTAGCTGGAAATGTATCTGAAGAATTTGATGTAGATATAGGAGTAAGGCAGGGTTGTACCCTAAGTCCTCTTTTGTTTATCACATTTATGGATTCAGTCACAAAGGCATCCTCAAACATGAAGAAAATGAATGTAGGTATGTGGAAGCTCAAAAACCAGTAAATGTATTAATGCTTTCATTTGCTGATGATTTAGTTCTGTTTGGAAAATCCAGTCAAATATCAATATAGTAAATAATGAATTGAATAAAAGAGGAATGAGAGTAAATGCAAAGAAAACCAAACAATGCTAGTAACTAGGGAAGCTAAAACACAAAATCTTAATTTAGGCAGGGAGAATTTAGAACAAGTTCAAAGCTACAATTACTTAGGAGTAATGATTAACTTTGAGGGAAAACTAAGAGAAGAAATAAGCCAGAGAATCCAAAAAGGCAAGTGCAATATATAACCACCTAGGAAAGGCATTTGTAGGTAAACAAGAATTGTCAACAAAAACCAAAATGGCATTATACAACACAGTTTATTGTCCTACTCTCCTCCATGGCAGTGAAACCTGGACCTTAGACAGTGGAGAATACAGTAGCGTGCCGGCAACCGAAATGAAATATCTAAGAAGAGTAGTAGAGGAAACTAAAATAGACAAAACTAGAAACACAACAATAAGAGATCAAACCAAAGCAGATAGCATAAAAACTAAGAAAGAAATTAATCAACTGAGATGGTTTGGGCACGTTAGCAGAATGAATGACAATAGAATAGCTAAATCAGTATATAGTGCTAAAACTCAAGATAAAAGACCAAAAGGCAGACCTCGGAGAAAGTGGAAAGAAGATATAAAAAGAGGCATTAACGCAAAGGAATTTAACTTTCACGGAAGGAAACAGAAACTGTCAGGACAGGGCAGCCTGAGAAAGATCATTTCGTATCTAAAACCCATACACCGGAAGGTAAAATGGGAGCTGATAAAGAAAGAAAGAAAGAAAATTCAAAACGAAATCAAATATCAAAATTGATATAAAACATACGTACTCATTAAGTTAGTCTTGGTCCTCAGCCTCAGCAAAAGCAAAGTCTGATATGTCTATTAATATATTTTCTGAAATTCCGAAGTACACATTCAATAAATGTCATTGTTTTATTATACTTAACACATGACCATCTCACAGACTAGTTTGTTTGATGTTATATTTTTATTGTTTTAATTTTTCGTCGTTTTCCCCGCTGGTAAAAAGAAAAAAACCAAAGCGAAGACAAGAGGATTGCCTTCATTGCTTCAAACCTGCTCCATAATCCACCCGTCATTAATCATTGTCCGTGCGCTATGAGGCTGTGATGACGTCAATTAACGTTCATTGACTCAAAATAATCTGAGATTTTCATAGGCTTGACACGAAACAGGCCAGTGAATAATGAGAAGAGATAAATGTAACAGTTGAGTAAAATAATTGTCCAAAGAATTAGAGGAAAAGCCAGAAACTCACAAACTTGGGACATCAGAATCTGAAAGCGTGCCATGGATGTGCAACGGCGTTTGAAAGGTAAAGCAAAAAGGTAATACTAAAACTACAACACAGTTAAAAAAAAAGAAAGAAAAAGCCTAAAATCAAAGCGAGAAAAGAAGGAAGACAAATAGGGAGCTTAGAGAGAGAGAGAGTGCGCTGCGACAGCTGCTTGTAGAACGGATTTCAACGGGATGTAGTTGGTGGCTGTGTACGGATCAGACTGCTGAGAGTTTCTACGGATATCATGACAGTAATGAAACACATTTGAGCAGCCATGCCCACAAGAAGAACTCAGAGGTACAGAAGCAAGGTGTTGACTTCTTTGCCAAAAGGTCGAGTTCGTGTCTGAAAGATTAAAGGCATTTCTCGAGTTGTTTCGATTAAAACCAAAAAAACCCAACCTGGTCCAGGTAGGTGGACTGACACCGACCCTCATCGTAGAGACATGCAAAGAAACCCGTGTGCAGATCACAACCTTCCGTTTACGTTGATATTTTCGCTGTATAGCAGTCTGTGCAAATATTAAACCCTGAGATCACCTTTTTACACGTAAAAGTGGAGGAAATGAAATCAAGTAAAACATACTGACTAAAGGCGAATACTTTAAAAATGTAGACGACAAAAAAGGAAGGAAAATAGACTGTTTTATAATTTTTAATGATGGCTGCAATAAAATTAGAAATTTCCTTTTTATAATTTTTAATGATGGCTGCAACAAAATTAGAAATTTCCCTGTTTTACAATTTTTAATGATGGCTGCAATAAAATTAGAGATTTCTATGTTTTATAATTTTTAATGATGGCTGCAATAAAACTAGAGATTTCCTATTTTATAATTGTTAATGATGGCTGCAATAAAATTAGAGATTTCCTGTTTTATAATTTTAATGATGGCTGCAATAAAACTAGAGATTTCCGTTTGTCAAATCTCGAACCATTTGAACAATTTTTTTTTTTTTTTTTTTTTGGGAGGGTTTTTTTTTTACGTTTATGTTTGTTGTGGTTGCTTTGAATATGTCACTTAATGAGAAGATAAGAGTGAGCCTACTGTAAAGTAATGTATAATTGGGACCTCTGTTGATTTTGTAAAAAATGAGCCAAGATAATATCTTCTGACTTTCAAATACATTCCAGGAAGATCAATGGAATCAAACATCTTGTCTTAACGAAAACAATGTTCGACTGAAAATTAGAACTTGTGAAAGCTCGTGCCAAACTCCAGGGGGGGCTCAGTAGCCTGGAAGAAAGTGTCGAGCTTCAAACCTATCTAGGGTTCCAGCCCTGCTGACAATTGTTCACTGGCCCAGGTAGGTGGATCGACACCATGTCCCATCGAAGACGGAACGGCGATAAAATAAGAGGTCCCTTGCTTGTTTACAGGGCAGTCTGGGCAAAATTAATACAATTCTACCAACAACCCCGAGATCACCTTATTGGTTGTAGATGTGGGCAAATCAAATCAAATCAAAGCCAAACTCCAAGATTTGATCTGCGGCGTTATGTTTCATTGTAGGAATCGAATATCGGCATAACAAATCGGTCATAGAAATATACGTATTATGTAAATAAAAAGAGTTAAATATGGAAAATGATCAAAACGAGGCCAATCCTTAGAATGCATATTATTACGTCACGCCCTTGAATGTCTGATCGTCTATACAACACGTTTCATCCCGAAAAGGTTTAATCCCCTTTTTTTCTAAGCACGTCCCCCCTTTATGTGCCCTTTTCGATGGACTACACTGATACATTATTCATATTATTATTAGTACAGGCAATATAGATATTAAAGACAGTGAAAAAGGGTACACAAAACATTATCAATGTTCTTTAAATATGCAGTGCTCAACGGTGGTCTATTTAGTATTGTAAACTGTATTTTCGTCCAAACTTCATAATTGAAGTCTTTCTGCTGATTCTTTTCATAGAATAAGAAACTGAAAAATGCCCTGGATGCATAATCGACACAGCGGAGAAATGTCGGCGTATACTATTAAAAGACAACAATACACACAATTTTTAAAAACATCTATTTATTTGCATAAAATTGGGATTTTTTCTTCTCGTCAAACCTTGCACGCACCAGAAATGCAATACACAGAGTCCATAAATCAGAAAGTGCAAGAAATTATATTAAACAATGATAAAGCCCCATAGATCAAGGACGAGAAAATACATCCAGGTTATTTGAGACATCTAGAACAAGGTAAATTTCCAAGTGACTGGAAAAATGCAAATATAGTACCATTATTTAAAAAGAGATCGATAAAGAGCAGAAAATGACAGACCTGTTCTCACTTTATTAACTTGTAACCATTGGAACACATAATACTTAGTAACATAATGGATCACATAGATAAGTACAAAAACGTAGCTATGAAACGCAACTTATTACAACAATACATGATTTCAGTAGTTCTCTAAATCAAAGAAGCCAAGCAGATGTCATCCTCCTAGATTTGGCAAAGGTTTTGACAAATTAGATCACAATGAATAACCAATAAAATTTGATGGGTAAAGTATTCAACATTCCTCTTTGAATGGATCAAATCATTCCTTTTGGAACGCACTCAAAATGTAATTGTTGAACATGTTGAATCCAATCACAAACCAGTGAACTGTCTTAGGTCCTCTATTCCTATTCATATATCAACGCTATTGACCAAACCCTCTCACCAGGTACCAGACTAAGACATATTGCTGATGATAACCTATTGCATAGACACATAATAACATGGAGGAGTGCAAAATATTACAAAACAACATAAACACACTGCAAGAATGGGAGAGAAAGGGAAATGAAGTTCCACTCAGATAAATGATAGGTACTAAAAGCATGCACAAGAAAGTAAACATAATCAACTCAGATTATTACATACATAACCAAAACTAAAAAACAAACCAACTGTGCACAATACCTACCAGTTGTAGACA
The DNA here is from genome assembly GCA_037039925.1 of Doris montereyensis. Classification (NCBI taxonomy): domain Eukaryota; kingdom Metazoa; phylum Mollusca; class Gastropoda; order Nudibranchia; family Dorididae; genus Doris; species Doris montereyensis. The sequence continues at coordinate 13,022 of JAXRKP010003095.1, read as the reverse complement.
CTAAATTGCAATGGAAAGCACAACATAGATCTAGAGCACTATGCAGAAAAGCAAATGGTCATTTGGCCGTGCTTAGAAGAAACCTTACAATTGTCCTCAAAACATTAAGGAGAAGTGCTACACGGCTTTAGTAACACCAGTCTTAGATTATGGTAGCTGTATCTGGGACCCACGCCAACAAATCTACATTTAAAAATTGAAAAAGTACAAATTTACAGAATGCAACCCGCTTTGTAACTAATAATTATACATATACTAAAGGAAATACCCAAAACCAACATGAAATAATAATTGCAATAGATACCTTAGAAGAACATAGATCCAGAAATAAAATAAAAAATGTTCTTTTAAGGCTATAAATGGCAAACTGTTGGTTCCATTATAACAGCTTAAAACTTATATAAGAACAACCAGACCAGACTGTCAAATATACATGGTTCCGTCTTCAAACATTGATTGTCATCTGCGCTTTAATGCAAAAATCGGATTAATACTTTTTGAGTTGAATAAAAAAAATGTGCGCAGACCGTAACACTAAAAAATTGAGGCGATCAGTTATCATGAGGAAGAAGCAGAAGACAAGGAATAGACAGAAAACGTAATGGCCACCATGGGGATTGAACTCTCTCCCCCCACACCTCTTCATCAGCACTCAACGCTTAGCAATAAAACGATAGCGAGCTACTAAATTGCAGCAACAACACAACGATAGTATGGTGACAAAATTAACAACAATACAAGACGGCAACAGCAACTGCAACAACATACACACACACACACACACACACACACACAGACACACACATCACGATGGCAAGGATAGAAAAAACAAACCAACACTAGCAGCAGTAACTGTGCGAGCATGGACCATCCATCCATCCATCCATAGTTAGGTGATTTAGATTGAAGGGAAAGAGAAACAAAAAACCCCAACCACATAAGCTAGAGCACTAGCCACGTGGACGACATTCATCTGTTGATGGCCAAATGCCGGCCTCCCTCCAAAGTGGAGGAATATGACAGCTGCAATCACGGTACGCCTTCCGAGCTGCTTTCTCTCACGTCCATCACAGACATCTAGGAAAACAATCAGTCAGCTCTACAGTCTATGATAATATATAGCTAGTGTGACTCTTGATTTCTTTTTACCTTCTGTTTGGTTTTATTTGTATCTCTTTCTCTCCTTCTTTTTTGTTAGGGAAGGGGGGAGGGGGGGGGGTTATTGCAAGACGCTTGTGTTTGTGAGCTTTCTAATTGTTTTTATTTTGTTTTGATCTGGTTGTTCTTGTTTTTTTGTCGGGGTTCTTTTCCCCAATTGTAAAGGGTTCTGGTGCGTGGCTTGTTTTTCTTTTTTTCTTTTTTTTTCTTTCTTTTTTCTTTTTCTTTTTTTGGTTTGTTTGCAATGGGAATGGGACTCGATGGCACACTCCGATCTTCTCTTAGTGAGGAAGAGGACGGTAATAGAAGGAGCGAGGAGAAAAGGAAGACAGAAAAGAGGTGGGAAGACAACATAGCGGAGTAGGCAAAACGACGAACGATTTCTCCCATATCCAAACCCAAACCCTCGCGCCCACGATCGGCAAAAATAGAAGCTTCGGGTTGTAAGAGCGTCTTACTGTCACGTAAAGGTTGTTTTAGATTTGATTTGATTTGATTTGATTCGATTCAATTTGATTTGATTTGATTCGAATGTATTTGATTTGATATGATCCGATTCGAATGTATTTGATTTCATTTGATATGATCCGATTCGAATGTGTTTGATTTGATTTGATTTGATTCGAATGTATTTGATTTGATTTGATTTGATTCGAATGTATTTGATTTGATATGATTCGATTCGAATGTAGTGGGTTTGATTTGATTTGATTTGATTCGAATCTATTTGATTTGATTTGATTTGATTCGAATGTATTTGATTTGATTTCATTTGATTTGATTTGATTCGATTCGAATTGATTTCATTTGATTTGATTTGATTTGGTTCGAATTTATTTGATTTGATTCGATCAAATTGATTTCATTTGATTTATCTTACCCACATCTACAACTAAGCAATAGAGATACAGGAAGATAAATCATTACATTACTTAGAACACCAATGCCTGTTGTAAGACCAGCTTAATTGAACTTAAATCAACCATGAATCAGAAATCTTTTAATGAATGGTGGTCATTAAGATCTACGACCAGGTGGCACTCCCAAGCTTTATTTTTGTAGATCTGAAATCGCCACCGACCCTCCCGGTTCACTGTACGAACATTGTCCGCTATAAGCCGTCAAAGCGTTGACCTGGGCGACATTTGTGACACGAGAGGAAAAACGAAAAGAAGACAAAAGGAGAAGAATTATAGCTAAAGAGAAGAAAAAACAAAAACAAAGAAGAAACCCTATACCCTGACTTTCTTGCTTTGGGGCGGGTGGAAGGGGGAAGGGAAAGAAGGCACACACGTGATCTCTTTCATCGATCTTACGAACGTGTCTGCTTTAGAGCCAACATAGCCGCTAGAGGACGCTACATATAAACGTAGAATTAACATGTCCATCTCCATTCTCGTGTCCATTTATTTGCCTAGAACCTCCTTCTTTTCTCTTCTTTTTTTGTTGCGTTCTTCTTACTTTGTATACAAGACATCGGATAACTTTTCACAGCCTACCATCACATTTTATGACACAGCTCTTCTTCTAGGCACAAATAGGCTGCACTGGGGGATGAATAACAAACACAGTAACAGAAGATGAGGACAACAACAACAACAACAACAACAAGCACGAGGACAACGAGAACGTTAACAACAGCAAGGTCGAAATAAGACAGGCTTCATACAAATAGAGCTAAGAAGGCTAATGCTCACGTGAGAGTAAATTGCTGCTGACCTCAGAGTTGATTTGCATTAAACGTGGCTGAGTTGAAATCTAACAAATTTTATTTAAACTTGTGTGGGGGCAAATCAATTCCATGAGGTGATTTGGATTAAGTGTTTGTTCGTATGTTTGTCCATCTCAGCGTTTCTTTACTTTTATCTTGGAGTTTGAAGGACACTTTTATTTCGAATTGCCTGTATCTTCTGCTCTGACCTGCCCTGAAGACTTTATTATTATCATCATTATTATTATTAATATTAATATAATTATTAATATTATTATTATTATTATTATTATTATTATTATTATTATTATTATTATTATTATTATTATTATTATTATTATTATTATTATCATCATTATTATTATTATCCTCATTATTAGTAGTAGTATCATTATTGTTATTATTATTATTATTATTATTATTATCATTATTATTATTATTATTATTATTATTATTATTATTATTATTATATTATTATTATTATTAGCATCAACATTATCATTGTTATAACCATTATTATTATTGTTACTATTATTATTATTATTATCGTTATTATTATTATTATCATTATGTCATTATTATATTGTTACTATAATTATCATATTATTATTATCAGTCTCATCCTTATTAGTATTATCATCGTTATCATTATCATCCTCCTCCTCATCATCATCATCATCTTCATTGTTGTCATTATGATCATCATTATTATTATTATTATTATTATTATTATTATTATTATTATTATTATTATTATTATTATTATTATTATTATATATTATATTACATTATATTATTATTTGTATTATTATTACTATCATCCCAGTATTATCATTATTATTTTTATTATTGTTATTATCATTTTTATTCTCACTTTTATTTTATCTTATAAATACTTTCTTCTTTTTTGGTCTTTTTTTTCATATTATTAATACATGTATTATTATTCGAACATTGTTATCTTCACTATAATTGATGTTATTTTGTTTACTATTAGTTTCTAAATTTAATTCACTATTCTGCGATCTTAGCTTGAAAAATTAATAAAGTTTAGAATACTTTCCTGTTGTGCTTTTTCTAAAGAAAGAAAAAATTAAAATGAAAAAACAAGTCCAGCAACTGGTAGTAACAACCGCCACGAAGATAAAACATTGGAAGAATGGTAGGTTAAGATCGGATATCACCTGTGATTTAAGCATCGATGACAAAGAACGTTTCAACAAAGAGGTTCAAAGAAACAGCCACGCTTCCGAAAGCAAATCACGTAGAGTAAAATGTACAGTCGGAATAAGCTAAACCACGTGACCAGCCACTCTGGTCAAAGCAAAACGATTAAAGCCGCCGTCTTTACAGAACAAAGAAAAACACCAGTTCATCGATTTCTAGTCTTTACATTAAAAACTCTCATTACCGAGTACTGCGTAGATATAATAACCACACTTGTTAACATCCATTCTTATTAACATTCATACTTGTGCAGTGGTTTATGTCGCAGTCAAAAGCTCGAAAAACCAAGGTTTACTATTTGTTATTCATGATTAAGAGTTCAACCAGGATTCACCATTGTTTCTGGCCATGCTTCTAACCATAATGTCACGATAACGTCTTCGTGTTTGCTTTCTGCCTTCATAAATAAGGGAAGTCAAGAGTGACTCCACAGCCAGAGATCTACAGATATTTTGGTTGGTAACGTCTATCAGGCTTTATTAGGCCGACAAAATCAAAGCTGACGTGTGGTGTTAGAGTACAGCAGATGGATCTATGTACAGACCAAAGACGATTAAGGCCTTTGAGAAATGAGAGCAAACATCCCCGGGCTTTTGAAACAAAATGCCTTGTCAGTGAAACAGTACAAAACAATTATTAATTAACTAGTCATCCTCAGCACCTTTTCCTCTGTTCTTAATCTTAAAAGGCACATATAGGCTAATTGTAACATTCACAGTCTTTGACCCTAATCGGTTGAGAAATACAGAGGTTAGGTCGAGTCGCATGCTGGCTTGTTGTGTGTATGTGTGTATATCTTATATTTATGATATATATATATATATATATATATATATATATATATATATATATATATATATATATAAATACTGTATGTACATATCTATATATATCTATATATATATAAAAGATGTACGTCTCTAACTTTTGACCGCACATAACTCAGGAACCACTGCACCCACAACCGTCATATTTCAGAGGTAGATTTCAAAATAGCTGTCCTTAGGTTTGTAATATACCCCAGGATAAAATCGGTATTCTAATTGATTGGGAAAAGACTGTTTGGCCTACGATCTACGAAACTGTATATTGTTATTGTTACTCTCATTCCTTCATTTCCGGTCATTAAATATGTAATGATAAACCCGCCCAACCCTTAGAATTGAATTCACCAGTATTTGACATCACCCTGCACCCGGTAACCTAATTGAGTTGTTCATTGTTGGAAAAAAAAGAATGTGGTAAAAGAGTAATCATAAGCATCATTGTCTACGGGTATGTTTGTTATATACATATCATTATATATATATATATATATATATATATATATATATATATATATATATATATATATATATATATATATATATATATATATATATGTATATATATGTGTGTGTGTGTGTGTGTATGTGTGTGTGTAGAGATTTCGTTAAAGGACTAAAGGGCTATAGATTAGCCAGGGGTATTCAGCGGATATTCAAAATCAGGAAAAAAACTGCTGATTATTTTATCGATGACGCAAGCACTTATACTGAACCGTTTGTCGGCATACTTTATCCTCATTTCAATTTGTGTCCACCTTGCCATAACATCAATCATGTTAAGTTTCTTTGACCGTTGTCCAAGTGAAAGGAATCATGCTTGTGACGCCTCAGACTCTGGTGCCATACCATTAAAAGCAGCATCTTGCTTCACACCCAAGCTGGCTTTACTTAAGCAATAAAGCATGGATGCCACGGGACGGTCTTACCATATGTAAATATCTAAATTCTAATGTCCACATTGTCAAACGGGACGGTCTTATCATATGTAAATATCTAAATTCTAATGTCCACCTTGTCACAAGGGACGGTCTTACCATATGTAAATATCTAAGTTCTAATGTCCACCTTGTCACAATGTTGCTGTGTGGTGGCACCAACAGTCTGCCGATTAATAAGTGGGGAGGAGAGACTGGACGGGAAAATACTATTGTGACTTTCTCATTCTTGTCCAGCTCAAAGAAAAAATAAACGAAGAAAGAAAAGCACATAAAGAAATAGACCTTTTGTGGTGGGTGTCCAAAGTTGAGCACGTCCGTTCGATGCATTCGTGCTCAAGTCAATGTGGACCGCTGGTCAAGAAAGTACGTAGATCTAGCTGTGCACAGATTTGTTCAGTCTTGGCTAGAATACGTTCGGCCTGTGCGACCTAGGCGGCGAACAAGCAAAACAACCCCCACCCCAAAAAAAAAAAAAAAGATGTCCACACCAGATAATTTTGTACATCGTGATTTGTTCGTGCGCCCTTTTCATCGAAAAAAAAAGCTCAGGTGGGGACCGAGCAAAATATATAAGAAATAGACATATCGATTGTTAATCATTATGGAAGTAATTAGATATTTCTGGTTTGTTATCTGAGGAACAGTTATACCCGAAACGTCACGTGTTTTGTTCTGTCTTTATTAGTGGAGTTGTCACTTATTGTCACATTTCGCCATGGAAGTAATGTAATGTATTCACTGCATTGAAACAGTGCACTTGATCGCTTTTTCGAACAATTATTCCAATGGTTATGAAGATTAACTAGAAACAACGACAGACACGTGCCATTATGTGCAAATCAGGTTGGTTCGATCTTTGGATGACATGAACATCGATATACCGATAAACTTTAAAATATTTAAGAAAAAGGAAGCAAATCGATACTATTATTCTAAAGCGTTTAGAAGTTTGACATTTTATGGTTTAAGCATTGTAGGTCGCAATCACAGAAGAAACGAGCAATGAGGGGAAATGAAGAAGGTGGTCATGGATAATTATGCCCTGTTTTAAGGAAGGACCATGTAAATTGCTGGGATATTGCCTCGAGACGGACACTGGTAAAAAAAGAGACAGAGGACGTCCAAAAACAACATGGCGCATAATGGCGCCGAAAGAGAGGAATGGAGAACGATGGCGTACGTGGGAAAAACCAGAACAGCAGCCCAGGATAGAGAAAATTGGAGGGGAACATGTTCAGACCATATGAGCCCACTGGCGCAGAGATTTAAGGTAAAGTGAGGTTAAGCACCGTAGAGGTTGCCAGATTCCCCCGGTTATATCAATGGGTGATTTCAATTGAAATGGTTTAAAGGCCAACGTTTAAGGGCGATGGGAATCTGAAAATATCGTTATGTGCATAAAACATAATATATAACTTCTTAAACATCATATTTGATAAGTCAGATTTAGAATCAACCAACTGATGGGCTTTACTCAACATGAACCAAAAGCAATAAATATATCCAGACGTCACGCATACACGTATAATATTAATATCAAATGTCTGTGCTAGGCAAGTGGTATGTTGTTGCTATATTATGTAAATAATGTGTGAAAAAGTATGCATACACTTGTGTGAGCGGGTGTGCGACAGCTCTATGTAGTAGTATTGGGTGAACGTGTTTCATTGTTGTCATATTATTCAACACCAAGCAAATTTCTATAGATGCTTGGATGTATCTACTTACACAGGATAATAAAAGCAATTCAATAATAATTCAAGTTATTTTTTAATGCATTTTTGACAAGAATGAAAAGAAACACATTTTTTAGCAATGAATAGAAAGAACCATCAATTGAAGAAACCCCCGCGTTTGTATGTGCTTGGTAGATACAGTAAAACAAGAAGTTGTAACAGGCCATTACAGTCTAGAGAGCCGGAGCTTATTCCAGTTTCTATAGCGTGAAGTGCAGGTGATGATAATCACTCCTGAAAAAATGCTTGTTTGATGCAGATTTTTACTCCAAAGCTAGTGCTTGTATCGATTTGTACCTGGGTCAAGGGAGATAATGCGTGTCAAGTGGGCATAATGCATGTCAAGTAGGGAAATGTGTCCAAGTGGAGATAATCGTGTCAAGTGGAGATAATGCATGTCGAGTGGGGATAATCCGTGTCAAGTGGCATAATGCGTGTCAAGGGGGACATAATGTGTCAAGTGGGAGATAATGCGCGTCAATTGGGGATAATGCGTCAAATGAAGATAATGCGTGTCAAGTGGGATAATGCGTGTCAAGTGGGGATAATGCGTGTCAAGTGGAGATAATGCGTGTCAAGTGGAAATAATGCGTGTCAGGTGAGGATATGTGTCGGGGATGATGTCAAGTGTCAAGTGGGGATAATGCATCTCAAGTAGGAACAATGCGTGCTAATTGGGGATAATGCGTGTCAAATGGGGATGATACGTGTTAAGTGGGGATAATCCGTGTGAAGTGGGGATAATCCGTGTCAAGTGGGCATAATCCGTGTTATGGTGATAATGCCTGTCCAAGTGAGGATAATGCGTGTCAAGTGGGGATAATGCGTGTCAAGTGGAGATAATGCGTGTCAAGTGGAATTAATGCGTCAAGTGGGGATAATGTGTGTCGTGGGGATAATGCGTCGAGTTGGGATAATGCGTGTCAAGTAGGAACAATGCACGTGCTAATTGGGGATAATGCGTGTCAAATGGGGATGATACGTGTTAAGTGGGGATAATCCGTGTCAAGTGGATAATCCGTGTCAAATGGGATAATGCCTGTCAAGTGGGGATAATGCGTGTCAAGTGGGAATAATGTGTGTCGAGTGTCTTTTACAATGAACACAACGTCGGACCTAGCTTTACTAGATTCGAACCAGACCTCATGGTCCAAGTCCACAGCTCTAACCACTTAGTCACTGACCTGTTCGTCGATAAAGAGAATTGGGTAACAAGGCGCGCATTGCTTTGCGTGCTAATACGAAACTAAATATTCTGCAATGCCAATAAGATGATCTCATTAAGAGGTAACACAATAATGCTGACATGTAAAGTAATATACTTGATGTGAATAGCGTAACACGACGTATTGGATATTACTTTGGTTAGAGTTCGAATTCTCATTCAGGAAAACAAGTCGGAAATTTATTGACGTGGACGAGGAAATTGTTTTGGTGGAGGGGTGGGGGGGGGGGGGGTCTTTGTTCTAGAAAAACACCAAGCATGAGCCAGGATGTGGGAGCGTCTAGTCTGGGTCACCTTTGTTCGCTGTTTTGGTCGCTGGGGGCGTTGTGGTCAAATCGTGTCATTAAATCCCCTTAGTAGTGTCAAAACCCATGAACATATTAACCCATTATAGTGTAAAAACAAAAACTCATGAACATATTGACTCATCCCATTAGAAGTGTCAAAAAGAAACCCATTAACATATTACATCTCATTAGAAGTGTCAAAAAACCCCTGAACACATAAAATCCCATCAGTAGTGTAAAACCACCATGAATATATTAAATCCTATTAGTAGTGTGAAAAACAGACCCATGAACATATTAAATCCCATTAGTAGTGTCAAAAAACCCAACCCATGAACATATTAAAATCTCATTAGTAGTGTCAAAAACAACAACTCATGAACATATTAAATCCGAGTAGTGTCAAAAAAAAGCCATGAACAAATTAATTATCTTAGTAATGTGACAAGAAACTCACTGAATGTATTAAATCCCATCAGTAGTGTAAAAATGAAAATCCATGAACATATTAAATCACATTAGTAGTGTCAAAAACAACCCATGAACATATTCAATTCCATTAGTAGTGTAAAAACAAAAAAACCATCAATATATTAGATTCCATTAGTAGTGTAAAAACAAAAAACCTATGAACATATTAAATCCCATTAGTAGTGTCAAAACAAAACCATGAAACAAACTGAATCCCATTAGTAGTGTCAAAAAGAAAACCCATGAACATATTAAATCCCATTAGTAGTGTAAAAAAACAAAAGAAACCCATGAACATATTAAATCCCATTAGTAGTGTAAAATTTAAAAAAAACCATGAACATATTAAATCCCATTAGTAGTGTCAAAAAGACACCCATGAACATATAAAATCTCATTAGTAGTGTAAAAGAAACCCATGAACGTATTAAATCATTAGTAGTTAAAAAAGAAACCCATGAACATATACAATCTCATTAGTAGTGTAAAAAAGAAACCCATGAACGTATTAAATCCCATTAATAGTGTAAAACCAAAACAACCCATGAACGTATTAAATTGCATTAGTAGTGTCAAAACAAAACAACCCCACCAACAAAAACCACAAAAAACCAAGTTGAAGAAAATTCTACAATCGGCCATCTGAGCCCTTTCACGGCTCCCTTACCTTGGACATTGAGTTAGAAAGAATAGAACAGTCGATACTGGGAAACACACCAGGGAATGTGTCTAACATGCAAGGTGAACTCACCCTCTATATATTTTTCCAATGCTTCACTCAATGGTTGCACATTCAATATTAATATTCATAAGAAGTCACTGCACTAACCCCGATTATTATTATTATTGTTATTATTATCATTATTATTATTATTATTATTATTATTATTATTATTATTATTATTATTATTATTATTATTATTATTATTATTATTATTATTATTATTATTATTATTATTATTATTATTATTATTATTATTATTATTATTATTATTATTATTATTATTATTATTATTATTATTATTATTATTATTATTATTATTAATATTATCATTATTATTATTATTATCATTATTATTATTATCATTATTGTTATTATTATTATTATTATTATTATTATTATTATTATTATTATTATTATTATTATTATTATTATTATTATTATTACATCTGTCCTCTTATTTTCCAAAGCGTCTTGGCATTTTATTTACCCGCAAGCTAGAAAGACTACCGACAGGATGACAAGGTGACATACAAAACACATGAGCGCAACGTGGCAATGAAAAGTAAACAGGGAGCAGAACTGGAGCGCATCATTCTCTGGAGGGTAACGACATCCTGCAGTGGATGGACGACGTCATTTGTCAAGCATTAATCATCAATCATCAATCATCAATCATCAATCATCAAGATCAATCATCAAGCTAGATCTAGCTGATTTGGTTTGACACGGTGCATTGATTTTCTCCTTCACCAAAAAAAAGGAAAAAAATGGTTCTTCAATTGGAGGCAAATTATGAAGATCCTCTTTTAGTTAATGTCTTATTTTGCTTGTTTTTTAATCTGTTCACGACGAAATAAGGTGTGTAATTGCTTGGACCTCCATTGAACAGTAGCGTCACCTCGCAACCCTCTCATAATAATTGCAAATGGTGTGGTTTTTGTTGTGATCAATTTTAATTGATATCAGTTACGTTTTACGTGATCAATTTTAATTGATATCAGTTACGTTATTTTTGTGATCAATTGCAATTGATATCAGCCACGTTTTGTTGCGATCAATTTCAATTGATATCAGTCATTGTTTTGTTGTGATCAATTTCAATTGATATCAGCCACATTTTGTTGTGATCAATTTCAATTGATATCAGTCACGTTTTTGCGATCAATTTCAATTGACATCAGTCACATTTTGTTGTGATCAATTTCAATTGATATCAGTCACGTTTTGTTGTGATCAATTTCAATTGATATCCGCCACGTTTTTTGTGATCCAATTTCAATTGATATCAGTTACATTTTGTTGTGACTTATTTCTAATTGATATCAGCCACGTTTTTTGTGATCAATTTCAATTGATATCAGCCATGTTTTTGTGTGATCAATTTCAATTGATATCAGCTATGTGTTTTTGTGATCAATTTCAATTGATATCAGCCACGTTTTTTGGGGGATATCTTTTTCTTCTTATTATTATATCGCTTCGTGTTGAAATTTTGCACACTTAAGTCCCAACATGGACATACTGTTTCGTCCAATTTTAACATAAAATAACAAAAAATCCTTCGCAAATTTATCCCATTTCACGAATACGGTTTAAACCCCCCACCCACATATTCATGGGTTTACAAGAAACATGGAGTTCACTATCGTTTTCCAAGCATCTCACCGGATTCAATGGAACCATATAAGAAAGACATACAACTACATGCTATTGCTTTATTGTAACGCTTTGTTTAATATTAAACAAATGTATTACTTACAGCTGAAGAATAAATCCAGATTAGTTTCAATCTGATGAGGACGACGATGAAGATGAAAGAAGTCGATTCTGTAGCAAAAGAAAGTATTAATTTGCTGTTAATAATGACATGAAATGCAAATTTAAGCTGTAAACCATGTAAAATTAGGAGGCATTGTAATCAATTCAATTTCTGCAAATGCTATGAAGAAATATTTTTGTTTCCAACTGAAAAAAAGTAATTGACAAATATGCGTATTGCTATATATGAGACTTTTAAGAAATGCACAAAATGTGAACTTAAGATTGAGGTAAAATAACAAATATACCAACGAGTAGGTGCCCATGCGAAGTGACACTGACTATAGTCAAGTAGACACTGGCCGAGATGTCTTTTTATCACGACGTTATACTTTGCTTTACTCACTCGACTCCAGGTGTGAATGAAAACCCATCGATAGGTAGAGAAAGATTATCAATATTGTTAGTATGTTCGTACGAAGTGCCTAACAGACTGATGTACTGTTCACTCCATAGGAGGATTAGATTGACTTTGAAAATGAAACAGCTGGCTGGGTTATAAATAAATGATGTACAGTTGATAGTCCTGCCCTTTGCGGGGATATGTATTATAAATCCATCTTTATATTTATCATTTTATTAGAGTTTATTAGTATCAATTTAGTATAGGATATCATTTCCTTTGTGGACCATTAGTGCGGGAAGAGGTGCAACGCAACTGTATGTTATAGTTTGGGAAAAGAAAGACCTTCATGCTTGTGATCAACATTCTATTTCAAATTTGTATTTGTGATCTATGCAAATGAAAGTCTGAATTTTGATAATTAACAAGTAGTGTTAATTTTGTAGGCAGACAATGACAAAATTCTGACAATATTGGGAAGGTGAAAACATTTTCTTGATGGTTTATGCCTCAAAGAAGATTATGTTTGAAAAACAAATATGAAAATTTCTCTCATT
>JAXRKP010003094.1:20000-25530 GCA_037039925.1 Doris montereyensis | reverse complement strand
AGAGAGAGCATGGGTTCGCTTGGACTACCGGGCACCAAGGCTACCTCTCTTGGATACGGTGTGAGAAAGACAAGAAGAAGAACAAAGCAACATAACAACACGAACGGAGTGGAAAATGTCACAATCTACGTCACGAAGAAGACTTATAACATTATAAATGCATCGCACCCATTTATCAACCAAAATGGTCTAATTCTAGGAATGACAGCAACATAGCGAACTACGTGGCAAGTGTATGTAGCACATATAATTTAAATGCATATATCCATGACACGAACGCAATGCATCAAGCCAATTATATATTATGATTATAATAATATCTAAATACGATATCTGATCTTATATAATAATAAAAATAGACTATTTCATGAGCATAACTTAGGCTGAGCCAATCTCAGGAACGACAATTTTCAAACGTCAAATTGCATTTGAAGTTAGAGAATCGATGTGGAATCAACAATGGCCTATCTAAAATTATGGCAACAGCTGTTATACCTTTACTAATGCCATTTGAGTCTTGAATTATTTATACGAATGAAGGCAGTCATGAAGACTTCGAATCCTTCCTCTACCAAACGACCGTAGAAAATAAATGAAAGGAAGTCAATGTTATTATACCAGTTTGAGTAATTTAGCGCCAAATGCCTGTACCTAATAATAATTGACGATTTGGTGATGGGGTTTTGCAGCCCTAATCCTTTCAAATTCATCATTATATAACCTTATAAATGCATTTAGTGGTTTAAAGACGTGTTGTTACGACGAGACATTAAATCCTTGAGACACCATTTTAGCCATTTTCTTCAAAGAATTTTGGGCGTACATCTAATAGATCTGTAAGTAAACCAAGTCCAATGTGATTTAAACGTTCACAGTCTTCGCCCGCTAGCCTATAGTTTGTGTAAATTACAAGCCTATTGTAATTGTATTCTTGATGGGTAAGCGAAAGCAAAACCTTAGCTACCATACTCGAAATGTCAAACGAAAACGAAAGGTACAGTCGAATTTCCGTACCGGTAATAATGTTGACAATGACGTAGATCTAGCTCTAGATAATGATAATGATAACATAGATCTAGATATAGAAGCAAGAGCAAAGTGAAAACGTGAGGTTCTGTCAACTTCACATTACAATGTTGACAATGATGTAGATCTAGATCTAGAATCTAGACCAGATCTAAATAATAATACAGAAGCAAGAGCAGATTCTCTAGATCTAGACCAATGTCCGGTCCAATCCCTGCATGATGTAGACTTCGAAATACGTTGCTATAGGAATGAGGCTTTGATTCAAGATCAAATAAATCTAGATCTAGACACAGCTCATCAAGACCTGCGTATAGATCAAGAAAATGCTATAGATCTAGATCATTTACCTAATGGAGAGACACCAGCTGTCTGCCATGGAAGTAGTTTGACAAGACAAGGCCTACATGAAACAGCTCATAGATCTAGTCTACAGTTATGACCCACTTCACTACGGTATGAAATGTTTTTTTTTCCCTAATAGATACAATGGTTGGAGAAAAATACCTTTCAATAGGAAATTGTTTTCACAGATCGATTTGTAACTATTCATAGATTTGATTCAGATATATCTCTAACATTGTTTATCCGTTTTGTAAACGGGTTGCTGCACTAGTGTATTATAAAACTGTAAATCTCAAACTTTTGACGGCTCTTAACTCAGGAACCACTGCACCCACAGCCTCCATAATTCGCACTGTAGATTTCAAATAACCTGCTGTCGGTTCTTAGCGAATAAACTTGTGGGTCAAATCAGTATTTTAATTGATTGGGAAAAGATTGCGTTGCATGCGATTCTCGAAATTGTTATTGTTATAATCTCTTGATTTCCCATAATTACAATAAACATCCCGTGTAACTTCAGTATCGAGTACTAATTTGATCTAATAAACACAATTGATATCACCCGTAACCGACACAGCGGTTCCTGAGTTAATGCCTTATTTTAATTTTTTTTCTTTTTGATTTATCCACGTCAACAACTAAGGTGATCTCGGGTGCTTTGGTAGGATTTTTAAAATTTTGCCCGGACTGCTCTGTTAACAGCCAAGGGATCTTTAACGTGCAAGGAGTGTTGTTATCTGTACACGAGACATCCTTTTTATCGCCCGTTTCCGATGGCTCCAAAAACTCGATCCGCCTACCTGGATGAGGGGTGGGGGTAGGGGTGTTGTTTTGCTCGAAAAACTCGCGAAAATTTTCAACCGTTGGCTGAGCTCGAACCCACTGCCTTTGGTTGAGAGGCCGACACCTTGCCTCTGGACTACCGAGCCCTTGAGTTAATCGCGCAGTCAAAGTTCAAGAGACCCAGCCTTATTATAAAGAGAAGTCATAACCCAACATTATGCTTGTAATATAATATAATATACGTACTATCGAGTATCAAATTAAAAACAATGAAATTTTACATAAATGACCACATGACGAGAGAGAAATATAATATAATCCATGCCGGACCGGAACGACCAAGGGAGCGAAAATAAAGGCAAACAAATCAAATCAAAGTCAAAAGACAACTAAGATACAACGCCGATGCTCACGCATTAATCGTTCATTGAATATAATATGATACAACTGTAGAATTGACGAGTATGATAAGTAAGACCAGGGACGATAAAAATGGTCCCACAGCGTTCCTATCACAACACTGTGTGGACGTTAAAGGTCCCTTGGCTATCTCCAGGGCAGTCCATTCAAAATCAAAAATACTGCCAAAACCCATGTGATCACATTCAAATGTTGTGGATAATAATCAATCCATTTTTTTTTTTAAATTCTGACAGCACTCGCACCGCTGCAGCCAGAATTGTGTTGTGACATAATAATATTCATAGCGGCGAAGGTCACCGTACTACTATCACCGTGCAGTTTTGTGCTGGGGCGCTGCTGTGGACAAGAGGCACAAAAGTGGGTCACGTTTATATACGCTTTTAGCTCGTCATGAAGGCTGAGGAGGAAAACAAAACAGACGGTCCTTGTTTACCAAAGCGATTCCACTCACGATGGAAACAACAACTTTGCTTGTTCCGGTCTGGCCTTTTTATATTCTTTCTTGTCATAACAGCCATTTATAGTAAATTCTAAGAAACGCAAGTAATTATAGCGCGTGAAAGCGATTTCACAGCGTGAAACGTAAGTTGGCATTTTGCTGATTTAGGGCAAAAAGAATCATATAAGAAAAAAAAAGCCTTAGAGGTCCAGGTTGGTAATAAATTTGTTCAGTGAAAATGCTGGTGGGGGGAGAGCAGAAGGGGGGGTGTGAAGGAGACACCTTTTCGGTCGCTAATCTTTGCAACAATTTTCGAACACTATCATAACAATATCGTTACGTCACAAAGATACGTCAACGGTCTGTGAATGGCCTGGAAATGTTAGCCTCTGACGTACTGATCCGTGTCTACAAGAATCATACTCAGACTATGAAGGTGTGATTTTTTTCATTATTATTCTTTCTTTTCTCTAAAAACAAATTGGGGTGGGGAGGGGTGGGGAGGGGGTAACTGGATCACAACAAAATCATAGGAGATCCTGTCGATATGGTGTTGCAGTTGTCTTTGAGAAATCCTGAAAAACATTATCAGACGCAGAGCCAGGCGGGACTATTTAATGTGTTTATTAGGCGGAGGAGGAGTGGAGAGGAGGCTCTGTCTATTTCATTGGAACGTACCTCTTCCACAGTATTACATTGTGATCGCAGACTAGTGCAAAAGGGAAGGAAAGGTAAGTGATCGAGCGAAAGTGAAAGGAAAGAAGTAGAACATAATATCAGCTCACCACGCCAACCGCCCATGTCTCAGCTACAGCTGAACCAGTCGATGCTATTATTATATTAGGCAGACAGGGCAGACGAAACGTGTTGAGCAAACCAACGCATACATGATGCATACAAGTTTGATATAATTACAAATTATGTATAAAATACAATCATCGAAGAAAAGAAGCATGGGCAGCATAAATTGTTTCACATGACAATAAGCGAGACCAGATACATGTTGTTGTGGAATATATCAGCAAAACAACAGAAGCCAATAAATGACAATTATTTCAGTCCGTCATTCAAAGGCCCGACTTCCACAACGATTTTATCCCTGTTCACAAGTTGAATGCTTAGTTGTTTCCCCCAACTCCTATAGAAGAAATGCGTTTAAAATCTAGCATGTCTATTTCAAAAGAGTCGGCCACTAGAGAATTCTTCATCGTGACATAAACTACTGTGATATTTGCGGCATAAGTAGAAGCAGCGAAATGGAGGATGAAGAGGAGATGGAGAAAAAGAAGAAAATGAAAAGGACGAAGAGGAGGCAGAGGACAAAAAGGAGGAGGAGAAAATGAAGAAGAAAGAAGAGGAGGAGGTAAAAAGTTCGGGGAAAAAGGAAGAGAAGGAGAAGGTGCTTATGACGGCAATGAAGAAAAGTAGTTTTGATCGATTGATTCAATGGATTAATATTGTCCTAAACTATAAGAGGTTCATCTTCTACCGTTGTCAAATAACTCCATGTCCATTACACCTCTGGACAAATTGTATTCTTGAGTAAAAGACCAAAAAAGATTGTGTGCACATGATAGAGATTCACTAATTTGTCATTTTAATAATCAATATTCTTTTCAAAGGCTTTCAGTCTACAAACAACTTTTTCAAGAACATGGACGTTTGACATCCGGGCAGTGGGCGGACACTTGCACATGTTCGGAGACTAGACCACGACCCGTCCTCCATGAGTCTCCTACTGCTTTTCATCTGGTCTTGGCTGACCAAATATTATAAAAGTTAACGCCGACATCGATTACAACCTGTCTATCTTTGCACCAAAAACGATTTTGGCTGACCAAAGGCTAAGGGGAGTTAACCCCGACAGAAAATCAAAACCAAGGCCCGGTTGGGGGGCCTCAGATGTGGCAACTTCACCATCTACCTAGGGTACAGTGGGCTAATCCCTGCTTACCCAAAACCAACCGATTTAGATATAAATAAAGATGAAATGCCCAGGAGGAACTTTAGAAGACCTGAAATGAACACAGACTTTGATTTTTGAAACATAGAATGTCAGAGCAAAAAAAAAACAGTTCGAATCAGCTGAAGAATAAGACAAATTCAAAGTGCATGTTTTGGCCATCACACAAACAAAGAAAAAAAAACAAGGACTAGAAATTGTAGGACCAAATCATATTTTAATCTTCTCATGAGTAGATGTAAAGGATAAAACTAGTGCAGGAGTATGCCTTCTATTACTTAAAGACGAAACGCTATTAAACAGTTGGAAACCTATTTGCTCAAGGTTATTAGAGACACATCAAACCAAAAGGAAGAGAAATTAAATTATTAATAGCTTATGGACCAAACAAAGATGCCACGTAATTGAAGAAAAAGTATCTTTGATAACAATTTACAAACGACTGCGGAGAATCTCAAACCCAAACAGGAACATATGGTTTTAGGAGAAATAAATGCCAGTAACTAGAGAAGCTAAACCATTAAAACCTTAAATTGGACAGAGAGAAATTA